>VANL01000857.1:0-22006 GCA_006352455.1 Brachionus sp. 'Tiscar'
AACACATTTTCAAAGTTAACATTCAATGTTAAACTTAGTATTTTATAACTGCACATTTCTGCAAAAAATTTCTGCATACAAAATTATGCACAGATATGGTTTAACATAAATTGCTAAACATGATAATATGTCTCTGCATCTAATTTTATCATTTTACACTCTCTTAAAAATTTTTTAAAAGATAAATTTTGAGCATGAGCATAAAAATTTTGCTGGAGAAATGTTAATTAGACCGGCTGAACAAGTAAAAAAAAGATTCACGTTTGCTATGTTTGTGTAAATTGTATAATAAAGAAGAATAGTGTCAATATATTGAAGATTTAATTTTAAATTTAATTGAAGATTAGACATAAAATTTAAATTTAATTATCTTATTTTTTATTCAATTAAAAATAAAACATTTTTTTTTTAATTAACTTTATTTGCAATCAATTAATCCAGGTAAATTCTGTTTTACTTTGCTATGAAATTTACCTTGCTTGCGATGAAACATGTTGTTATGATTTGTTTTGCAATGAAACGTTCTAGTGCCATTTGGAAAAACAAAAAAAAGCGAGAAAAAGAAAGGAAATAGAGAAAGGAATACATGTCTGTGGTGGCAAGGGTAATTACAGTTCTAGTACAAATTAAAAGATATTTTATTTGCTTTAAAAAAAAGAAGAAGTAATTCTGCTTTATTCACGTTCTACTATATTAAAGAAACAAAGAAATAAAGAAGTTTTCATTTATTTTACAGTTAGTTCAGAGTTTTTATGGCTTAAAAGCAAAAAATAGAATTTTAAATATTAAATTTATTTGTCAAAATTACATTTATTAAAATTGTTTATTTATTAACTTAGAAACAGTCGAACTTTATAAGTATTTTTAAAACAAAATAATAGCAACATTTAAAAAGAAATGTTGCTATGTAGAATTTAGAATTATTTTCTTTTTTCAAATAATAAAATGTCGAATATAAGAGCTTTTTTGGATCAAGACTATGAGAGCCTTAAATCGGAATCACAAAATTCTGGTCAATTATTTGTTGATGATAAATTTCCAGCAGATGATTCGAGTATTTATAGATTTAAAAAATTTGTTGGTTCAAACATTGTTTGGAAAAGACCTCATGAAATTGTTCAAAATCCAAAGTTTATTATAGACAAAATTGAACCAAATGATTTAGATCAAGGTGAATTGGGAAATTGTTGGATGCTAGCAGCTGCAGCGTGTGTTCTTAACTCACCAAATTTGATTGAAAGAACCATTCCTTTAAATCAATCATTTGACGATTCTGATTATGCAGGAATTTTTCATTTCAAATTTTGGGTAAATGGTGATTGGGTCGATGTGGTTGTAGACGACTTTTTGCCTGTCTACCAAGATAGTAACAAATTGTGCTTTTGTAAAAATTTAGTTGAAAACAATGAAATGTATGGGCCACTGTTAGAAAAAGCCTATGCCAAATTGAACATATGCTATGAATTCTTGATATTAGGCTATCCTCACGATGCTTTGGTTGATCTTACAGGAGGCATAAATGAAACTTACGATTTGAAATTATGTCGATTGGACTCTACCGAATATAAATTCTTTGATCCGAAAATGTTGTGGGAAATTTTGTTCAAAGCACAGAGCTACAAGTCTTTATTTACCTGTACTAAAAGTATAGGTGATGGACAAGAATTGCATGGTAAATTACCTAATGGCTTAGTACTTGGACATGTTTACAGCATTATGGGAATTTTTGAAATAATTGAAAAAGATGGTATTTTGAATGAGCTAAGAGAAATTGGTTCACAAAAGCCGAAAGAAAATACCATAAAATTATTAAGGTTTGGAAAAAAATTAACATTATTTTTTACTAATGCTTGTTTAGAATTAGAAACCCTTGGGGAACGAAAAATGCATACTTGGGTCCATGGAGTAAAGATACTGAAGAGTGGAACCGTATTGAAAATGAAACTAAGCAATTACTTGAATATGACAATCAAAATGATGGACAATTTTTTATGTCCTTTGAAAATTTTATTGTTGAATTTGATTCTCTAAGTATTTGTCACGTAAATGTAAATGGATTGACAAGCGAGGAATTTGATGGGGATTTACATTGGAAAATGATTATGTTCAAAGGTGAATGGGTTGTAGGCAAAAATGCCGGTGGTTCAACAATTGATGATGATTTCTGGACAAATCCTCAGCATAAAATAACGATTGAGAATTCAAATGAAAAAATGTCTGTGATTATTTCACTAAGCCAAGAAGGTTACGTAAGAAAAAGATTCGAAACCAATGGAAGACACCAAGGTATTCATGAATCATTAGGGTTTTATGTTTATTCTATAAAAGATGAGGCTGAACCAGATGAAAATGGAGCATATAGCAAAGATCAATTAAAATATGTTTTATTTACAAATTTTTTTCGACGCCGAAAAGAAACATCAATGCGAATTGAAATACCACCAGGTAATTATGTAGTTATACCTTGTTGTTTTAACAAGAACAGACCAGGCCAATATGTTCTTAGAATTTATTTTGAATCACAAAAAAATAATGATGATAAAAATGAAAATTGGTTAATTAATGAAAAAGAAGCTGAACCAGAAGTTGATGATTCGGAAATGTATGATCGCCTTTATTACCAAGGAATGAAAAGAGAAGAAATTGAAATTATAAATAGGCAACTTGAAGAAAACACATCAAGAGCATGTGCACTTATGTAAAATTTATTTTTTATTTTTTTTATTTTAAAGAATAAAACGTTTTAAACAAAATATTTATGTCTAACAAAGTTCTATAAAAATAATTCCACAAGCTTTTCATAGTCTTATGATAGTCTAAAATTAAATCAATTAAAGATTTATGAAAATTTCATAATTTATTAAAATCCCATTTTTTATTGAAAGGTATTTTAGCAAGTTTAGCCTTGAATTACATCGCTCTTTTATTTCATCTACCATTTGAGTGATGTTTAATTTAGAATCAAACAAAATCCCAATAAACTTTACTTGATTATTGCAACTTTGTTACTTATTTATTGTGTTCTCAAGATTTCTCCTCTTATTAAAAAATAAAAAAGTAGCCAAATCATCTGCAAAAAACAGGAAGTATTATCTATTCGTTTTGTTTCTTTTTGGTATATCGTTTTTAAGAATTACTTATTAGCTGTTTTTCTATATTTTCTGAGCCCTGATTGTTTCTCAATAAGAAGAGAGTTGCCTTCTAGGAATTAAAATATTCTATTAGATATTTTGCGTTCAAAAAATTTACCAAGACCACTTGTCATACTTATAGGACGATAACAAACATTAGTAAACATTAATTTGACAGAAAGATTTTCTTGACAGAAAGGAGCAAAATATTTCTAATGCACCGATTACTCTAAGTGAGTTTAAAAATTCACTTAAGAAATTAAAGGATATAGCGGGACCAGATCTTGATTTAGTGCATAATCAAATGCTTAAATACCTGCCTAATAATACCCTATATAATAGAAATAATTAATCTGTTTACATTTAGCTTAAAAAACGGGATGGTTCATAAAGCCTGAAAAATAGCTAAAATATCTATGGTTCCAAAAAAATTATCTACGACACAAGGCCCATCTAATTATCGTCCTATAAGTATGACAAGTTGTCTTGGTAAATTACTTGAACGCAAAATATCTAATAGAATATAGAGGCCTAAATAAATTAAAAAATATGATGGATCTGAAATAATAGGCAAGTCTAAATTATAAATACAATGAGCCGCAGTTAAAACATTGAGAATTAATTAAAGATCCTCCACATTTTGAACGAGATAATGTCAGATAACTCAGATATTGAACACAAACTTGCCATGCCCAATCTTTCGGATATGCTATTTCTCCATTAACAATTTTATTTAATCTTTTCCCCCCTAATTTCATTGATGCTTTTTCCACATTCCGGAGAATTAATTGTAGCAAATGCTTTATTGTTCATACAAGAATATCAAAAAAATTGTTATAACCAATTTTGGTGTGTAAATTTTTTTTTAAAAAAGGAGATTTTATCAATTTTATAATTAGGGCCATTATTTAATGCTTCAAATTTTATGATAAAACAAAAAAAATTTTATTCCTATTTTAAATTAGGAAATTATATTTATTCAACTCTTCAAATTCAAAAATTACATTTTTTCATTATTTCATGGTTTCTTAATAGATGGTTATAAAAAATTAAATTTAGTCAAATTCCAAACGGCTGATTTTTTTATAGCTTCTTGTCATATGAGATGGTTGTTTGATGCAAACAGAGTCAAACTCGAAAGTTTAAAACAGGTTATTTTAGGTTTTTTATTTGTATGAGCATTCAAATATGTCACCAATTCAAATCGACTTTTGAGTTATATTTTCTAGCTCTTTAGCTAACTATCGCGCGGTCTGAGATCATTGATTAAAATCGATTCTGAGATATAAAGCTTCAAGTAGAGAATATTTTAAACAAATAAATAAATAAATATTTATAAATGTGTTGAAATTTTTTGTTCCGAGTCGAATCAATTATGCTTCTTTTTTATTCGACTCGTAAATATTTTTTTATCAAAGAAACTAAAAATAAAATTGTAAAGATTTTGAAAATTTTTAAATAAATTTTATTTAATAATCTTGAAATTTTAATTTGAAATTTTTGTAATTAATCAGCCGGGCTTTTTAGTGTTAAATAAATGAAGTTTTAATCAGTCTAATGAGGCATGGACACTCACCTGTTTATTTACCATGAAACTTAATAAATAGCTTTTAAAAGGCCGATTAATTAATGAAAAAAATAAGTTTTCTTTTGTCATTCAAATAGGCATTCTTAAAATAGTTTATTGAATAATTGTTGGTCTCAAGAAATTTAGATAGTTTATGTACCGTATTACCTTGTTTAAGAATGCCCTTCTTAATACCCGAAATTATAAGTGTGGTGCATGAACATACTTAGACTTGACAAAGTTAAAAAAAAAGTTTATAGGTGCGACGAACTTAATTTGTAATTTTGAGCAATAGACGAACGAACGAAGCAAAAGCAAAAATGCTTGGTTTATATTCAAAAAATTTAGTTAACACTTAAAGGACCGCGGTCTCAATTTGACACTTTTGGAGTAAAAATCCTTGAATATTTTTTCTTAGAAAAAAAGTTTTTAGTAATTTTATTCCACAAATATTATTTGGTATCAAAAACAAAAATAAAAAAAAAAATTAAGAATTTATAAAATTATATCTTCATCCAAAAAAAAAAATTATACCTCTAAGGACCGGTGGTGTCAGTTTGACACTTTTTGAATTTATTGCAAATTTTTATTTTCATTTTTTCAAAATTGATTAAAAACTTCGAAAATAAAATAAATTAATTAATTTGAAATTAAAAAAGTCAAATTTTTAAAATGTCTAAAAGAGAGGCTGCCCTAAAGGCCCACGAAGCCTTGAATAATACGGATGACACAATCTATAGCCTCAGATGATGATGATGCGGATTTTTGGGACGATGAAAACTTTTTGGATGAATTTAATGAAGTTGATGCTGATGTTTACGAGGATTCTGATGAGAGAGATCCACTTTTTGGAGGGGAAGAGAGCGAAGAAGAAGAAGAGGATGATACAAACCATCGTAAAATTGATTCGATTGAGAATACAATCAATAGAGTAAACGCGGACCAAAATATTGACAAGTCAAGTAAAATTGGAGTTATTTGGACAAAGTTAAAAAAATGGAGAGGATCTATCAGTACGAAAAAAATTTATTACAATGAGAGACCCGGACCTACCATCTATGCAACAAGAAATATAGACAATACCAAGTTATAAGATGACAGAAGAAAGTGTCAAATATAGAAGTGTAATTGGCAAAAATCAAGTCTTACCTGTAGTTTATGCGAAAAAGTCGCTTGTAGCACTTGCTTAGAAGAATGTGTGGTCACTTCAATTTGTAAGATTTGTTATGAAGAAGGCAAAAGATTGTAATTTTACACTCTAATTTTGATTTACCTTTATTTATAATTTTACATATTAATATATAGGATAATTTTATAATTTAGGTGATTTCAAAGGCAAAAATATTTATAAGGCAAATTTTTACAATTGATACAAAATTTATTCAGAATAAAATATTAATTTTTTAAACTATATTTAGTCTTATTAGCTTAAAAATGCCTAAAATTTGTCTATTATTTATTATTTAAAGGTATAAAAAATATCGGGCTTTTGAGTGTTAAAAGCAACACATTTAAACAGCAAAAAAAATATTAAAATTTAATTTTTTTTTGGTTATAAATGCTTCACTAAAAATAAAGAAAAAAAAATGTTTTTAATATTCTAAATTTTTCACTGTCTACTTATAGATGCTGTTTCCTCACATTGAACCAATTACAAACATTTTACAAGTATCTTTTACAACTCCAGTTGAAACAAGGATCAGCCAATCTTCGATATCAATATCGATCAGTTCAACACTGTCTGTTGAATCGACCCAATAGGATTCAATTAGTTCTGCGCAACTACAAAGCTCAAGTCAAGTACAAGAACCAGATGAAATACATGAACGTTTACCACCTCAAACTCTTTCTTTAAATACTAATAAACCAACAACACCGTTGGCAGTTTTAATGATGTACAACAGCAAATTAATGACCAGTGTAATGGATTGTATGAAGTTTTGTATTGACTACAAAACCCGAAACAACAAGCGATGGCCTAGATAATGAGCTGAATTTTTCATTTATTGCTTGGCAGGGCAAGGCGACCAATCGTCCTCTTATCAAAACGCCAACACGAAGCTTTTTTTTGAGCATTCTTAGTGTTGATAAAGCGCTCATTGATGAAATGACAAGATAGATCAAAGAAGAGGATCGATTGAATTCGGAAAAAACTCTCAAAACGCTCAGCATTTAGAAAATTTGAATAATAAAAAAAAATATTTAAATTGGCAAACTTTATTTAGTTAGAATAGAATTTTGATTCTAGAATCGGATATACTTTCAAAGTATAAAATAATTGGTGACTTAGTATCAAAAGTAGAGAAAACGGAGGAAAGAAACAGAGCAAAAAGAAAGAGAAATGTTTGGTGTCCAGATCAGTGATAATGAAAAAAGAGAAGATAAAGAAACATTTGACAAAAATTTCATTAAGAACCCGTTTAGTAACATAAATATTGATGAGCGTAAAGTTAAGTTTATCAGACGCTTCAGTTCAACGAGATTAAATAATCGTCCATCACCAGTTCTTGTCCAACTTGAAAATGAAAACGATCACGTTTCGGGACTAAAACAAGCTAAAGAACTCATAAAATTAGAAAAGTTAAAAGATGTTTAAATTAACCCGGATTTAACATAAGCGGAACGTTTAAACAAACAACTTCGAGACTCTCAGCGTATGCTAAATCAAAATCAGATCAAGTGGCTCCACTCGTGGAGTTACTTGGCGCAACTGACTCAATTCATTTAATAATACAGACAGTAACGTTAAATATAGAACCATCTTTAAATAAAAAAAATTGCCAATTATTCACGATTCTAATCTCCAAGAACCAAATTATATAATTAAAAGTAATGCAGTTATGAGAAATATCATAAATATAAACTCTTTAAAATGTTGGTATACAAATGCAACTTCACTTGGTAACAAATTTTAAGAACTCGAAATTTTAGTCAAAACCGATAGTATTGATATTATTTTTATTACAGAAACATGGTTTCCATTAGACAATTTAGACGGCTTCGACTCGTTAATCGATTTTCGATTTCGACTCGCGTCGATAAGAGATAAGAGATAAGAGGCGGCGTTTGTATTTACGTCAATCAAATTTTAAATTCTTTTGAAATAATGGATACAACTTTATGTGATGGCAGTATTGAACAAATATGGTGCAGCATTGTAATATTCAATCAAGTAATCTTAGTGGGATGTATTTAAAGGCAAAATCCTAGCATAAATGATTTAAAAATTGTATCAAGCATTAAAAGGTCTGTTGAATTGATGAAAAATTTCAACTGTCCAAAATTAAATTGGTATCATGGTGAGTTTACCTCTTGTGAACTTAGTAAAAATTCCTTTGAATCAATGCTAATCAATTCTCTAGACGACTGTTTTTATCACCAAAATGTATTTGAACCAACATTTCAAGACGCCCAGGGTGTTAAGAAAAGTATATTAGATCTTATTATTACCGATTCGAAGGATCGAATTTTTAACATTGATCATGGCCCATTATTAGGTGCAAGTAACAAAGGGCATCTTTCATTTTCATGGTGCTATGACCTCAAGTCAATTAGTACTCCAAATAATACAGATTTTCGTGTCTCAAAATACAATTATCCAAGAGGAGACTATAATTCAATGTCTGGGTTAGTACATAAAATAACTTGGACACATTTGTTTAAGGATCTTAGTGTCGAGCAAATGTACGATAAATTTTTAGAAGTTTATGAATTTATATGTGACAAATTTATTCCTCGGTTAAGATGTTTCAAAAAGAATCAACCATGGTTGAATCAAGATATAAAGATTTTAATTCGTAAAAAATATTCAGCTTGGAAAGCTCTTTTATTAAGTGGTTTGAAAACAAATAAAAGAATGAAATATAACCCTGTCAGTAAGGAATGTCGAAAAGACATTCGGAATGCTTCAATCAAATATTAAACCAAATTAGCAAAAAACTCTAAGTCGAATCCGAAAATGATATATAAATACATAAACAGTAAAAAATCAATCAAGGAATCAATTAAAGCTTTAAATATTGATAATTTAACGATAACTAACTGTGTTAAATAGCGAGTGAATTAAATAAGTATTTTCAATCAGTTTTTTTCTGATTTCTCGAGTCAAACTGTGTTTCTCACTCCGAAGACAAGTGTGAAATTTGATCCGAAAGAAGATAATCTTTTAAGGGAAGAAAAAATCATTAAAAAGCTTGAGAAGATTGACCCTAATATTTTATTGGATTAATTCACAAAATTTTGAAGCAAGCAAATATCAGACCTTTGCACAAATCGGGAAGTAAGATACTTTTGAATAATTTTAAGCCAGTCTCTTTAACTTGCATTTAATGCAAAGTTTATGAGAGTTTGATAAAGGACCACTTGCTGAAGCTCTTGTTAGATAATAAACTTTTCTCCCAGGCTCATCATGGTTTTTTGCCATTAAGGTCTTGTTCCACAAATTTGTTGGAGACAATCAACCTTATCACCTCTGCATTAGCATCAGGCTTTCCAGTTGATTATTTACACAGATTTCTCGAAAGCGTTTGATAAAATCTCACATATGAAATTATTGTTTAGATTAGATTATATGGATTTGGTGAAAATATAGTTAGATGGATTGGTGATTTTCTGTCTGAACGAAAACAAAGAGTTGTTTTGGGGGATATTAACTCGTCATGACTTTCAGTTTTTAGTGGTGTACGTCAAGGCTCTGTTTTGGGCCCACTACTGTTCATCATTTATATCAATGAAATGCTTGAACTAATTGAAAATGACTGCAAAGCCTATGCAGACGACACAAAAATAATCGCCGTCATGACAAATTTTTCATCGAACTTGAAACTCCAAATTGATGTAGACAAAATTTGTGATTGGTCAAAAGAGTGGGCAACAGTGCTAAACGAAGACAATTTTATCAGGCGATCTTATCCAAATGTTTAAAATTGTTAACAAATTAGAGGAGGTGAATCTCGTGAACGACGCACGTATGAACACTCAAAACAGAAAATATAACCTCCGATCCCACATTAGAACTATTTTTAGAGAGTAAATGAAGTATTTTCAACCGAGATTCAATTTTCTTACAAATAGGGTCAAGTCATTCTTGAACAAATTACCAACTGACATAGTTATTGCACGGAATTTGGTTATTAACGGTTATTAACGGTGTTAAGGCTAAACTGGACGTCTGGATGAAAGAAAATTTATCGTTTATTGAAGCGACCGCTAAAGCCCTATAGGGTAATGCTTGAATACAAGTTCAAGTCGCAGTTCTATTTACTACTACTACTAAATGAGCTAAATTAGTTACAGTTTGATTTGCTGAACACTTTGAAAAAACAGTGCTTCAAACTGAGTCTAAAATCAAAATCTTAGTCTTTATTTGCTTCAGTCTAAATAAAATTCTTTTAAATATGGCTATAAAAATAACGCAAAAACAAAATTTGTGATTTGAAAATTTTTTCGTTTAAATATTTAATTTTAATTTTCGATTTTTAGAAAAAAAAACAATCCTTTAATTATTTGCTACACATGCGATTATTCCTTTTACTTTTATTGGCAGCACATGCAGTATGGTCAATGTACAGTCAATCCAATTAAAAAACAAAAGAAAAATTTGAAAAAATATACAAATATTATAATTGGTTTAAAATTTACAACATTATTATTAGAAATTGTCTATTTTGTGACAGAATAAATTCATAAATAAAAGGTTAGTACTTCATAAATTAAAGGTTAGTACTCTTCTAAAGGGGAGATTTTTTTATCTAAAATTACAATGTTGTCTTCTATTTTTGTCAGTCTTTTAGTAAGTAAGGATAATATTTTTAAAGATTAAAATACTTAGACCAAGAAATGTTTTTTTTACTTAAATATTTAAATTTTTTTAACTCTTTTAAATCTGTAAATAAAAGTCTGTACAAAACTTAGGGAACCTAGTACTTTTGTCTCCACCTGGGCTTTTATAACAAAAACTTGGCGCTTTTTTTTTATTGCTATTTCGGAGACATTATTAAATTTAAATATTTAAAACAAAGTTATTTTGATTACATTTTTAGTAGATGGATTACAGAAAGCGAATTAAGATAGAAATCAACCAAGTAATATTTATAATGGTACGACTTGAGAAAACACCAGTGAAAATAAGGATAACTTTACTTGATAAATTTGATTCATTTTTTCCTAGTTTAAATGTAAATTTCAAAAAAATTCAATTCAAATTCATTTTAATGTTATAAACCTATATAATTGTATTTTGTCTGTCCGGATCTGTTAGGATCGAGTGGTTCGCGGTTATAACACAAATAATAAAAGAAATAAAGACTAATAATAATAGTAATTGCTTTATTAAAAAATGGCCACTTCTAGCCTAAACAAATAATAAAGAAAAAATGGAGAAAAGAAAAGAACTAATAATAATTTCAAAGTTTTTCTTCTGATCGCACATGTCTAGTATTTTACACAGTGTTAAATACTATCAACTTGCTAAGCGCATGAGATCATACTATTGCATGTGAAACTATAGACATGTAAGTTGAATAGAGTCGGTGTTGTAGTTATTGAGAGAACTACAACATACCTTCCCCCTTGAAAAAGATAAGATAAACAAAAAAAACAAAAATAATAAAACTAGAACAAAAAAATATAAAATATAAACATACATGATCTTTTATCCGGATGGCTCATAAACTTCCAAAACTTCCTGTAGGCTCTTCACGGTGTCCTCCAGTTGACGGATGGTCTTCTTGGCCTTGTCGAGCTCAACCTCTGCTTGTCTTAGACGAGCTTCGGCATCCCTTCCTTCTTCTTGCTCCTCTCGGAATCGACGCTCAATCTGGACAATAAGGCGCTCTTGTGACTCCATCGTGTGGTTTGTCCTTTCGAGATACTTGGCTTTTTCGGCATGATACCAGATCGGCTTACCATCCTGGTCCACCATCGTCTTCTTGAACCACTGTGTAGCCCCTGACTCGATGTGGTTCAACTTGGCTAAGAGAACTACAACATAAATTATCATGTTTTTTTTTTCCTTATTAGAATTAGAATCCATCGCTTTAGAGAGAAAATAAAATACCTTCGAAGTTATTTTTTTCTAATCAATAGAGAAAATCAAAAAAATGACTCCATTTAGCTTGTTATGCCACATGAGTCAAATGAGTTTTTTATTAGATGCTCTTCAAACTTTTCCCATATTCCAGAAAGCCAATAAATTGCCAATACTTATTCAGGTGATTTTGAATTCCGGCTTTGTGAACTTTGGAACAAAAAACAAGAACAAACATTTTAAATTGAAATAACTTTTTTTCCTTTGGTCTAAAACTGGCTCTACAAAATGTATCATTTGATACATAACATGTATCACATAAAATTTAATCTGTGCAAAATCTCTGCAATTAAATTTTAAAAATTTTTTAATGCATATACTATTTTGCAGATTTGCATAGTTTTTGCAGAGATCGAATATCGGTGATACATGCTATGTATCACGTGATACATTTTGTAGAACCAGTTTTAGACCAAAGGAAAAAAAAGTTATTTCAATTTAAAATTTTTGTTCTTGTTTTTTGTTCCAAAATTCACAAAGCCTATTTTTAAATGTTCACATGAAAGCTGTACTTGTGATGATTTCTTTTTTTGATATTTTCCAAAATTAATTTTTTTCTTTGCAATTCAGATTTAGTAGCTAAGCATTTTATCCATATTTTTTAATCCTGTCCGTTGTTCTCTTCTCACTTTTTGCTTGAAAATTTTGTTATTATCATTGCTTTATTTGCCAAAAAAAAAAAATCTAACATTTTTAAATTTTTAATTTTTCAATAAATTAATCTTGCAAAAAGGTTTCACCACAGATATTTTTTTTTTAATTATTTTTTATAATCACGAAAAAATTTGTCTGATTGAGTATCAAAAATGGCTTTATTTGAATGAAAATTTTGGAAACTTTTTTTAAATAATTGTTCAAAAATGAAGTTAGCTTTATTTGATGATTTTTTTTTTTGATGCTAAAATTTAACTCACCGATATATATATACTTCCATTTTTATTGGCAAATACTTCAAAACCAGCCAAATCAGCATCGAATTTAAATTCAGTATTAGGCAAAACAAAAAATCCAATATGTTCATTAGTTTTCAAATGGTCAATATTGATTTGACCAAAATCTGAACCAAAATAGCTAATTGAATCATTTGAGTGATTGTAAAATTCCTCTTGGAACAGCACACTATCACCAAAATATTGACTTGCATAAATCACTCTACAATTAATTGTGTTATTAATTGTTTTTCCTGAATTAGGACAAAATATGTCCAAAAATTGATCTTTTAAAAAAAAAATTTTTAAATAATTTTTGAACTATTTAAAATGATAAGTATTCTACTATTTGATATAAGAATAATTTGAGAGCTAAGTGATTGTGAGTTTTGAAAATAAGCTGAAATATTATAGAGGCCTTTTTTTTTAAATTGAAGACTTAGAGGAATTATTTGAAAGAAGTGGTCACAATCCGATATTGCATTGAACTGAATTTTTGAGTATTTTAAACCATATATGGGTTTCAGATCTGAAAGCTGTCTGATGTTGCCTGTTCTAATTATCGAAATTTCATAGTCATTCAAGCCTAGTGTTTCTGTTGTATCAATATGTAGAGAAGCTGTGCTTCGAGAAGCTAAAAGAAAAATCCAGCCTTTTTCTAGCTTAATAGTTGTGTTTAAATTTATTTTATTGATTCCTTCATCGACAAAAAATGTCCACTTATGTTCTATTGAATAAGTTGGATTCGTTTCAAAATTTGTGCTAAAATAGAATCCACATGATGTTTTTTTACCACATACAGAAAATTTTACAACCTTTTTGTTATTAAAAATTTAAAAATAATCAAAAAATTAAGAAAAAAAATTGTATTATTTATTCTTACTCTTATTATTATTTCACCTGAACTAGCTGCGTTTAATTCAAAGCCAACTAGAGACGAGTCGATTTTTATTTCTGAATTTAAAAGAATGTAATCAAATGAATTTGTTTTGTGACTAGATTGATTTTGAAGCATTTGAGTTCCAAAAAAATTTCTCAAATTTCCTAAAAAAAATTTTTTTGTTATTTTCTTTTTTTAAAAACTCAACTAATTTGATCAAATATAGATTTTTATTTTTTAATTTTTAAACAATTTCTAAAGCTTTAATTACAAAAGTTCAAGATATACAGAACAGATGAATTTATGATGTGTATTTTGATCCAATTAAAAAGACGCATCCATCAATTATTGATGCTGAGTGTAAGTCAAGTTTGAGTGATATATGCATTAGAATGTATGAGATTTAAATCATATATATTTATTGCGATTTAGTACCTCTCTCGAGGTTGTAAATAGTTTAGAAGCAGAAAAGTGTTCTTACCATGATCCAGCAAGCATTTACCTCGATATTGATAGGTGAATGTCTAGCCAAAGAGAAATAAAAGCTCCTGTAAAGGTTTTGAAGAACAGGAAAGCTTCGGGAATTGACAGAATCACGGCAGAAATGTTGAAAGGTGACGGAAGGATCACAATTGGTATACTGCAAGATCTCTTCAGCAATATCTGGAGACAAGAGACAATACCAGAGGACTGGTCAAAAGGCTTAATAGTAAAGCTCCCAAAGAAAGGCAGCAAAATTATATGCGACAATTGGCGAGGTATAACACTGCTACCAATTGCAAGCAAGGCTTTCTGTAGTATTATCTTAGTGAGAATAAGGAATGCTTTGGATGCAATGCTTAGAGAAGAACAAGCAGGTTTTAGACAAGGAAGAGGCTGCAAATACCAGATATTTTCCCTTAGGAACATTATAGAACAAAGTTTGGAATGGAATAGCCACTTGAATCTTAAATTCACTGACTTCAAAAAAGCTTTTGATAGCATACACAGAGAAACCTTATGGGGTATACTAAGATCTTACGGTCAACCACAGAAGATAGTTAAATTAATAAAACTCTTCTCCGAGAAATATGAGTGTAGCGTGATTCTGGAACAATCTGAGAGCTTTAAAGTGTGTACAGGAGTCATACAAGGGTGCGTTCTCTCCCCAACACTATTCCTAATACTGATTGACTATGTCATGAAGAAAACAACTACCCGTGCTAGGGGTATACAATGAGGTTTAACAACTAAGCTTGAAGATTTAGACTTTGCGGATTATCTGGTGCTAATATCAAATAAGGAAGCATATATGCATATGAAGATTCAAGATTTGATAAAAAAAGTGAAATCAACTGGACTCGAAATTAATGGAGCCAAAACGAAAAAAATGTGTATAAAAGTCAATTTGGATACTCCGATCATCGTTGATGGTACAAAAATTGAATGTGTAAGTGAATTCACATATCTAGGAAGCAACATAAGTAAGAACATGGGATCACACACAGACATTAAGAAAAGACTTGCTAAAGCAAAAAGTGCATTTAATAGACTCCGACCAGCATGGAAATCAACCATCTATGGCAAGGAAATAAAACTCAAACTTTACAACACTGAAATAAAAGCAACATTGATGTACGGTAGTGAGTGTTGGGGAATATTTGAATCTGATAGAAAATGCCTGAACATCTTCCACACTGGATTTAGATGCCTAAGAAGGATTCTAAAGGTTCACTGGCCTGAGACATTGTCAAACGTAGAACTATAAATAAGAACAAATTTACAGCCATTAAGTCAATATATTAAGAATAAAAGACTGCGATGGCTTGGGTATGTACTTAGAATGAAAGAAACAGGGATACCAAAAAGAGCCCTTCAATGGACACCTAGTAGGCCTTCAATGGCGACGCAAAGTAGGACGACCAGCAATAAAATGGAGCTAAACAATCACGAAAGAGCTCATCGAAATGAAAATGACATAGGGACAAGCAAGGGTTAAGGCAAAAGAAATCAAAATTAATGACCTTTGCTCCACCAGGAGCGAATAAGGAAAAAAAAATATTGCGAGTAACGAGCATCGCGACAATGCAAATGTAATAACCAGATGTGTACATAGGAAAATCTAGGATGTCGAATGATTTTCAATTCAACCCTGCATTCTGATTCTACGAATACTTTGTACTTTGTGTTCGAGGCTCAATTTAACAAAAAACTTAGTCTGTTTACTAAGTTTTTTGTTAAATTGAGCCTTTATTGATATAAAAAAATTAATCAAACCTTTAAAGTCAACTTGAGCTGTTAAATCAGCGTAGTCAACTTGAATCGTGTCGTAAACATATCTTGAAAAAGCTACCAAGCCACATTTGACCAACATGTTGAATATGTCATTGCTGCAGTAAATATCAAGACCACGAACTAAAAAGAAAAAAAATGTTTAAGAATAGATCTTAAGAAATGAAAAGCTTGACCATTTGTTACATTGTAGATTCTGGTCACCTGAACATTTGATCCCGATAGC
Source organism: Brachionus sp. 'Tiscar' (assembly GCA_006352455.1). Taxonomy (NCBI): domain Eukaryota; kingdom Metazoa; phylum Rotifera; class Eurotatoria; order Ploima; family Brachionidae; genus Brachionus; species Brachionus sp. 'Tiscar'. Next base: position 16,092 of record VANL01000857.1, read on the forward strand.
CAGGCATTTAGGCTAAATGTCTCAAATGTGTCATTTAACAAAGATGAATGTGTCCTGGCAACTGGTATCAGCTCTTTGTAAAAATTTCTATCAACAATTACATTGAATAAAAATCGACTGTTAATTGTTTCATTGATTTTGATTAGTGTTGTTCCATTCAAAAAGTAATCCGAAGGCAATGAATCATCTGAATTATCAATTAAAAGAAGACTTGGAACTGAAGTTCGAATTTTGATCATAGTTCCCTTTTTGACTGGAATTTTTGTCAATAAATTTATCGAATTGAAACCTTGCTTGAGTGTATGACTGCCTATATGACTATCCCAATGGTTGTACATCTTAGAATCAATGATCCTTTGAGAACATGAATCGGTACATGACCAAAACAAAATATGCTAAAATATTTTTAAAAAGTTAAAATCTAGAAAATTGAAGCTATGATAAAATTTTAATAAATTTTGTCAAAAGTTATTATTAAAAAAAAAGCTTTGATGAATGAAATTTTTGCATACTTTGCAGTTGTAAAAAAATTGAGCTTAAAATCTCTGATTCTAAGTTTAATTTTTGATTATATTTAAATGTATCTTTTAGAAAATACAATCTTTTTTCAGCAGTTTTTAAAAAGATTTTTTTTAAAAAGATAGAAAAATTTAATGTTTTAATTTTTAAGCAAATTGAAATTTATCAAATTTAAAAAAAGACTTTTAAAATGTAACAAGATATTTTATTAAACATTAAATTAAGGATCTACGTAGTCGTCAATGAAATAAAAATCTTGATTAAGACAAAAACTGCTTTCCAAAAATTAAAAAACTTCTGATAGCAAAATATGCTATCAGCTGATAACATAACCAAGTAGACCCGAAAAAAAATTTCTAACCAAATCTATTAAAAACTGCTACTAGATATTTTAGATAATAAAATTCTTATGATTTTACATAAACAAAAATAACGTATTTGCCTGATTTTAACGACATGTCGTTATATCTGCGTATCCAGAATTAATTACAGGGTTTTATAAAAAATCTGGACTAGGGGGTTTTGAGTTAAACGACACACTCAAAAGTTGGTCTCTTTTAAGTGTCTACAAGTCATCGAAAAACATGTATGGTAATAAATGGTAATATGGTAAATACCATCTTATAGAGAAATGAACTTTATAAAGTTTAATGTAAATAGGAAAGAAAAAAAATTTTGAAACGAAATTTTAGCCAAAAAATCGGCAATTTTTCATTTTTTTTGGATCTACAACAGATACTGAAACAAGAGAAAATTTTGAACAATTTTTAGGTCTTAGTTTTATTATTTATTTGCGTACAAAAAGACTCACTTTAAAAAATAAATAAATTTTTACATTAAATACTGAAATTAGACAGCAAAATAAATATTTTTAGGCTTTTTCACTTGAAAATAGCAATGTAGTTGAGATTTTGAGATATCTCTTAAATTAATGCTCGACATAATTTTAAAATTCTGTAAAACCTTTCAAAAAAATAACAGATATTTTTGTTTATTGAATTAATAAATAAACTTCTTTAAAGAAGAAATCAAAAGGAAAAATCTATTTGACGCATAAACTAAAAAAAAATTAAGTATCGTATTAATATTTAGTGATTAAAGCATATAAAAATTAGTCTCGCAAAAAAATAAACAAGTTAAGAATTAAAAAAAAAAACGATAGCATAAAGCAAACATAGTTTAATCAATCAATATTCAAAGCTGACTTGATCTTTGGTGATCGGCCACGTCTTTTTTTTAAATTAAATTGCTTCAGTATTAAAAAGCTCAACATTAGCCTTACGTTTGATTAAACGACCTTTTCTTTTTGTCATAAAATAAGATTATGTTTTTTTTTCAACCTAATCCAATTAATATGGGTAATGTGAATTTCTAGAGCAAAAAAAACAAAAATTCTCCTTTTAAGGATAGATAAAAAATAAAAAAATAAAATAATTACTGCACAAAATACTGCACTTTTGTGCAACAAACTATGTTGCATCTTTTTTTCCTAAAATAATTTTTCTGATGTAAATAAAAGACAAAAAATAAAGCATCATTAAGATTTAAATTGATTATTGATTCGGTTTACCCAAATAAAAAGAAAACTAAGTTTCTATTTTAGATAAAAAAGATGCAATTAACTTTGTTGCACAAAGTTGCAGTATTTTTTTTAAATAATTTTATTTCTTTAAATTTCTATTTATCAATAAAGGGAGAATTTTTGTTCTTTTTGTTCTAGAAATTCACAAAACCATTAATATGGTCATGCTCAAAAATTAAAAAAGTGTTTTTAAATATTTTTTTTTAGAAAAAAATTAATTGAAGAAAAATATTTTTAAAAGTGAACAATCTGCGAAAATTTTATTTATGTAGAATTAATCACAATGCTTGGCTATGGTTTGATATGTTTTGCTACACAAAAAAATGTAAATGTCTGCATTTAATTTTTCACTAAAAAAATTTGAAAGAAAAATTTAAATATGTTATTTTCATTAAGTTTAACATTTTTAAAATCTTCAAAATTTTGGCAAAATTGTTTCTATTGTAAATTTGTCTAAATTAAAAACGCTTTTTAGATTATTCTTTAGAAAATAAATAAGTATTAATTTTTAGAAGATAAAATTTATCAAAACTAAATAAAATAAATAAATCTTTTACATTCAGACTAATTGATCCGGCTCTTTGAGCATAACATTGAAAACCAATTAAAGTGGAGTCAAACATTATTTCAGTGTTGAGAAGAATGAAATCACCTGTCAGATTAGTAACTGAAGTAGCATTGGGCAAAAAATTTGGTATCAAATAGCCAAAATAATTTATAAGTTTTGAAAATTCAAAACTAATCGAAGAATGATTATTCGAGTTGATGTTCTCATAAGACAAAATGTCATAATTGTCTTGGGTAATTGCTATAATTGTACAATAAATGGTGTTGTTAAAAGTATTATTTGTGTTTTTGCAAAAAATGTCAATTGATTGATCTAGAGGAAGTAAAAAGAAAAAAAAATTTTTTTTTTAAATTTGTGAGAATAAAATTACTGTTAGCTATAAAAACTTGATGATTTATCATTGATGATTGAGTGAAATTATTTGAAAATTGAACTGACCAATTTTGAAAGCTATTTTCAGTGAATCTGTAAGAAGAATTTATTGTATATGAATAAAATGATTGTTCAATTAAACATTTAAAATAAAATCTATGATTTATGCTGCCAATTCTGTATAATCTTTTATAAATAAAATCATAATCAAAAATAAAATCAGTAAAAAAAATATTTGTGTCGCTTTTATTAGCAATTTTAGCATTATAGTTTTTTAAATCTAAATAAACCATTGAACCTTTTTTGACTTTGACAACCGAGTCCAAAATAATCTTGTTAAAGCCTATTTGAATATTATAATAGATTTTAGTAAAAATAGCTGTATAGCTGTGATAGTAAAGATTTTTGTTAAAATATTCAGAGCATAGAATACTTTGACCACATGTAGGGTCAAACGAGACTATTTCTATCAGAATATTGCCTGGAACATTTACGATAAACTCAAAGCCAATAAGTGTTGCATCAAATTTAAACTCTGTATTTGTCAATAGATAACGATTTTCTCTTGGATTATTAGGTGAATTTTGTGGCTGATCTAAAAATGGCAAACCAAAATAGGAAATCAATTCACCTTAAAATAAATTTAAAAATATTTAAATAATTTTTTTTTATTTAACATTTTATTCTAGAAGAATATTTTTATTTTGAAAATTTACTGTTTATTTTTATTAATGCAAAGCTATGCAAAAAGATGCACAATACTTTAGCATGGTTTAAAATGGTTTGATTAAATTATATCTTCATTCAAATTCAAATGGTATTTAAAAATTTCAAAAATTCTTTAACAAGAGATTTAAAATCAGAAATATTGCCGAGATGAATTTTTGTAAATTTCATCAAACTAAAAATGAAATCCAAAAGAATGGTTAAATACAAAAAAAATTTAAAAATTTGAAGATTGTTCAGTAAATGGTGGATTTTATGAGTGAGACAAGTCATTTTAGGTTTTCCCTAAAATGCGGAATGCAAATAATATAATTTTATTTATTAAAAAACATTTTGAAATTTTTTATTCATTTGAATTTAGAAATACATTATTTAATAGTTAAAATTATGAAAAAAATTCAATTCACGACAATACATGAATATTTCAATTCTTTTGGAAAATATTAGATCTTTACAACTACAGTGCTTTAATACAATTTAACACTCAAACACCGGAGGAGTTTTTTCGGAGCTTTTTACTTTATCTTTAATTTGTATTTGCTTAAATAAACGTTACCCATTTTTTAAAATTTTATTTCAAATCAGATATTTAAAATCAAAAAATATTTTAGTTAATTTATATTTTTGCAAAATATGCTTATTTTAATGGAAAAAAATAAAAAATAAAAAGTAACTCAAGGGGTCCAAAAAACCCCTCCGGGTTTTGAGTGTTAATAAAAAATAGTTTCTAAAACAAACATGTTCTTAGAGTTTAGAAAAAGCTTATCAAATGATTTATAAAAGCATAAAGATAAAATCTAGATAAGTTGAAAATATTTATAAGGTTAATTTAATTAATTGTAACGGTTATTTTCATACCGTAACAAATTACATTTACATATACTGATACATATACTATTTTATATATTTGCAGAGCTTTTCTTTGCTCTGTTGTTTCTTTTTGCCAAAATTCACAATTAACATACTAAAAAATTTACAGTGTATGAGTGTTAAGACTGATCAAATAATTTTACTAAAAATTGATCAAAATTTTTGAAAGTAATTTAAAAGCTGGAGATAATAATTTTTTTTTAATATTATGAACAAACAAAAAGCTTAAAGAAAAGCTCTATTTTAAACTAAAAATTGGATTACTTGAAGTATTGATTGTTTGGTGTCCATATTGTCCATAAAATACATCCAATTCTTTATAATTATTTGAAAACAATGCTGACAAAATGCAATCAATTGTCCTATTGTACATAACTGAGACATATGAGCAATTTAACACAGTGTATTCATCTTTTAATTTTGGTTAATTTTTTTTTAAATCTAGATCTAAAAAATTACTATTGGTAGCATTGAATAATCTTGTTTTAAAGATGGTGGAATTTTCAAACCTTGCAGTAATGTTATAAATTCCAAAAGAATTGTTGGCTAATCTCGGATATGAACGAGATATTTTAACAATTTTTTTGTAATATTTTGTGTCAATTAAGGCATTGAAAAAAAACCGCCAATTTGATGTTAGGTTTAATTTTGTGCTGATGCTAGGCCAATAAGAGTTTACAAAATAGTCTGATTGAATCAAGTCATCACTTGAATCAATAGCCAAAATATCAGCTGTGTATAAATAAACCATGATAATTTGTCCTTTTTTGACGGGATATGAATTTGATAAAATAATTTTGTTGTATCCATTTGTTGCCGAAATTGAGCCAAAATTATTAACTACACTACCACTCATATAAGGATAATTATTAAAAATCCAATTAGAACAAGAATCTGTTCCACACAAATTTGCAAGGTCAATAATCTAAATTTTTAATTAGGATAAAAATTAATTAATTAATAATCAATCAGAGTTGTTTAAAAGTCACAAGTCTCAAATCAAGTCCAAGTCAAGACTTTTTTTTTTTCAAAAAAAAAGTCCCACCAAAGATTTTTTTTATTTTTCTAAAATATACGGGCTGCCAAAAAAAGGTAAAAAAATAAAAATTTAAGTTTATTTAAAATATTATTAATTAAAAAAAAATATTTCTTTAATTAAAAAAAAAAAATTTAAAAATTAAAAAAAAAAAGAAAAAAAAAATTTATTAAAAAATTTAAATAAAAAGACCATAAAGTACTAACGGCCAAAAATTACCAACCACTATAAATACCAAGTAC
>VANL01000858.1:0-21993 GCA_006352455.1 Brachionus sp. 'Tiscar'
ATTTGAAACATCGCACTTTTTCTATGTTATTTCAACATTGGATACATTTTTTAATTCAAACACAAAAAATTAAACCAGAAATAATCTGAAATATTTTTAATAAGATGGCATCTTATTTTGCTTTATTTTAGATGTTGCAGTTTCCTAAAGATATTTTAAGTGCCCTAATAAGAAATTTCTTAAAGGAAAACTCCAAACGATGTCGATAAGATACAATTTTGAAATTATGATTTAATCGAATTGCTGGCTAAATTTTTCAGCTTCTATTTTCATAGTATATTAATAATATCAAGCTTTATTGCATTTCGCTTGTCTTTTTTCTTGGGAAAATTTTTCCCCTATTAATGAACAATTGCAAATATATTTTTTGTTAGTTACATTTAATTAGAAAATAATTATATATTTTATCTTTTAGAAGAAGAGAAATGGGTCTACAAATGAAATTTAAAAAAATTCATTCGAACCTAAATTGTTAAAAGAAACTAAAATTTGGTTTTATTATTCGAAATTTAATTTTAGTTTAAAAAAAAACTTTTTAAAATGACTGACAAACAATTCATTTATTATTAAAAATAAAATTATTTTTTAAAGAAATGATTAAATATGAAAATAATTTAAAAGTTTTTGACATATGATTTAGAAAAAAAATTTAATTTATTGACAATTTTAATTATGGATTTTTACAAGACATTAATAATCTAAATTAAATAAAATTAATTAAAAAAAAGAAATAATCAAAAATTTAATCCAAGTCTTTTTAAGGCCAACAAAGCGTTTACTGCTTTCTATAAAAAAAGAATAGCAGTCAAATTTTTTTTTATTTTCGTTTCAAAAATTACCTGCCATCTCCTTCGAATAACAAACCGCCGCAAATTTTTAGTATTGATTATCTTTTCATTTGGTAAAGGCTCAGGGGTTTCAGCTATCGATCTATTGAGCCATGGGTGATTTAAACATTGACTTGCGGTCAAGCGTTTACTTAATAATTTTTTTAAAAACAAATTTTAGTATAATTTTAATTTACTTCAAGTCTTTTATAAGCAATTTGTTTATAAAATCCTTGGCTTCATCAGATATATCATTGAATGACTCGTCATCAAAATCGTATTCAGCTTTTGTAATGTTATTGTATGTTTCGCCATCATTATCACCCATGAATGGCGATAGACCTGATAATCTTTCAGAAAAACAATCATTCAAAAATAAATATATTTTGCTAAAATATAATTACAACACGTAGCAAATGACTCCAACACTCCACAAGTCTGTACCGTAACCTACTTTATCATAGGATACAACTTCAGGAGCAACAAATTCTGGTGTACCGAACAGTACTTTAAGAGTTTGCGTAGGATTAAATCGTCTTGCCAGTCCAAAATCAATTATTTTTATCCTATGACCGTCTTTTGAAAGGCATAATATATTTTCGGGCTATATATATTTTTTTTTATAAATAATTTAATTGATTAATAAATATTTAATTAATTTCTTATTTACTTTTAAATCTAAGTGAAGTATATTCATTTTGTGCATGAAATCTAGACCCTCACAAATTTGCGATATATAAAGCTCACATAAGCGTTCAGTTAAAATAAAACTCTCATCTATTACTCTTTCAAACAATTCACCACCATTTATTCTTAAAAAAGAACAAAGAATAATTAATTAATTAGTTAATTTTATTTCATACAATTCTAAAATAAGGCATATTTGTTTTTTGCTTTGATTTTCATAAACGTCATACAGTTGGATTAGACGTGGGTGCTGAAGTGATTTCATGATTTCAATTTCATTATAAACGTCTTTTTTTTCTTGTTCTTTGGCAATGGAAACAAATTTGGCGGCCAGAAAACGTCCTGTAGACTTTTCTTTGCATCGCTTTACCTCACCAAATTTTCCTCTTTAAAAATATAGTTATATGATAAAATTTTACTCAAAAAAGTAATTTAAATCCTAATTAGTTTAGGCTTTAATGACTAATAGCTATTATTTGTATTCAATTTTAACAATACCTGCCTAGAATGTCTAGTAAATCAAATTCATCAGTAACCCATTTTTGTTTTATGATTGAAATTTGTCTGTATTCAAACGCAGGCTCACTATCTATATTTGGAAAATGTTAAATAAATTTTTTCAATTTCTAGTGTAAATACCTGGCTCCAGTTCGATTCTTCTGCCCATGGCATCACTGTTCATTATACCGGTATAACATTAGAAATGTGCTAAATTATTGAGCTTTTAATTTTTAAATCTGAAAATTATTATTGCTAGAAATAATAAATTGAAAATAAATTCCATTTTTCAACATTTTATTCAAAAAGAATAAAGCTTTTGAGTTAGCATATAGATGAGAGTTAATAAAAAAGTTAAGAACTTTTAAGAGAGTGAGAGCTAGAGGCTGTGTATGCTATTTGTGAAGCGCAAGCAAACACTGATTAAATAAATAATTTTTTTTTTCACTTCTCTTTGATAAAATTAAATACTTGCACTAGAAATTTAAAGAATAATTTCAATTTGCAAGAATTCATATAGCAACCAACAAAAGAAATTAAAACCTTTCGCTAAAACTCTTCTAAATGATACGCAATAGATAATTTATTTTAATTAATTCTATTTAAGGTATTTATTTTTTAATAATATGTTTATACTGATTATTATTATTATTATTTAAAATTTCCTCAATTAGGCTTTGAAAAAAATAGTCTTACCCAACAGATGTTGGATTTTTGTGCCATTTGATCTTGTTTTAAGTGAATATATTAATTTTATTTAAATCAAATCAACTGCTTTCGTATACTTTATTCACTTAGATTTTATAATATTCTTTATAGAAAAAGAATTCATTTCAACTTGGGTTCATATCGATTACACATTGATTATCTATTTGATTTATTTATCATAATATATAAAAAGTTCAAAAAAATCTTCTAAGTAAAAATCCAGCATCTAGTTTAGAGGCAATATTGATTACGACTTAAATGTTGCCTCCTTCACATACTCTTCTTTTTTAAAATAGTTTTTAATCTAAAACATGAATACTAAGTGAAAAAATTATCAATGCGCAATCGACTTTTATTAATTTAAGATATTTTCAGCTTAGAGTTTCTTACAGACAATAAAAAAAAACACAACTTTCGTCATGAAGAAAATTGTGATAGCTTTTATTTTAGCTAAAAGTTTGCTTTATTAAATATTTTATGAATAAAAGTTTTAAAATATATTAATAAAATAATTAAGCATCGTATGATATTTGCTATTTTGATATTTAAAATAATTGAAACATAATAATAGTTTTATCTTAAAAGAGTATTCATAAGCCTTACCACGCTTAAATCTATTTGCCAAACATTTACATTCTAATTTGAAAATTTAATTAATGATTTTAAGTTAAACCTGTAATAAATCCTTTTTTTCCTAGATTTAATACTTTTTTTTTATCATGCGATTTTTTGAATAAATGATTACAAAATTAATTTATCTTTTTTATGTGCTAAACTAACACAAAGCTTTGTTTTAATTAATGTTCAGGTTACCTTATTAATAATTTAAATTAGAACATTTCATTACTTTTACTTTTAATGCTGCACCAAATTCAAAATCAAGTCTTGATAAGGTATTATTTTTGGTTATGCTTTTAGACCAAAAATGATAAAGCATGGCCGAAATGTGCTTTGGTGCATAGTTCAAAAGCGATAGATTTTTGAAAGTGATTTGGAGTTAGTGAGGTGATTTTATTCTTAAAATTAAAAATCTTTTTTTATTATTCAAACTTTCGTATTTAGATTTGTTATCAGATTTTTACAATGCCCTAAATTTTAGTGCTTAAAAGAGAAAAATAGAAAATTTCCTAAATTTTTAAAATTTAATTGAAATAAAATTTTTTGAATATATTTACTTGTATTTATCGTTTAAAAATTAACTAAGTATTTTATTATATTAAGAAAAAAAAGATCTAGATAAGGATTTAATGCGCACTATTCACCAAAAGCTTCTATTTTTGTGCTATTAAATTAATTTTCAGATAAAAGAGCGTTAAAAGTTTCTGCGATAAAACTTGAAATATGGTGCCACAAGTACACTCAAATATTTTACGATTTTTTTAACTGCTGAAAATTTAGGCTAATTTTATCTTTTTTTAATGATTAGCGCCTGGAAGTTGTAGTAAGCTTATATATCATCAATCAAAGTTTTTTGTATGAAATTTAAAACTAGAAGAAAGAATATGGATTCATAGCTAAATATAAATCAACTTACATAAAACTCTTTCAAGAAATTTCAGTTTTTAGTAAACAAATAGCATTTAATGTTCTTGAAATTAGAATTCATTTGTCAATTTCAACTCTGATATAAACAAATGAAAGATAAACCAATTCAAAAATATTCTGGATTTCGATTAATTAGTTTTCTAAATTTACCAATTTTGCTCTTTAACTAAAGATTAAAATTTTTATCTTATACATTACTCGATGATCTACTTTACTTTAAAAAATTAGGAAATTGATTAATTGAGTCTTAAATTCAAATTAAAATAAAAAAATTAAAATAAAATTTTATTAATAAAATTATTTACAACAATCAAAGCTATACTAGATGTTCTAAAATTCTTTCTTTAAAAAAAAATTTTATTTTTATATTTTAATTAAATATTAAATTACTTTTGATTCGAAATTCAATTCTTTCATTTTTATTAAGTTATTTGTTTTTAAGTCATTCAGCCAGCCGAAATCATCATCATTTTTATGCAAATCATCATCATTTTGGTCAAACTGCTTGTAATGAAATCTTGATATCTGATATCTGCCAAGAATTTGAATTGCTACGAATCCGAAAATCAATTCCAGAAAATTAAAGAGCGAATGGAATATTTGAAGAGCAAATTGCATTGGCAGTTCCTGGCCTATGATCATTATAGTATTTGTTGAACTAATTGGTATCCAAGCAACTGCGACTAGACCCAGACTCACCAAAAAGTTAATAATTGTTAAGAAATAGAATACGAATAATTCTGGAATCTTTTGATGAAACGATCAAAAATTTCATTTAAATTAAAAATTTAAAATATACTCTTTCTGATAGGTTTCCCACATAACCCATGTATAAACGAATTATTTCCAAAATAACAGTCAAACTGAATGCAAACAAGATTAAAATTATCCAAACTAGATTATCATCAGTCGCTCTGGTCACCTAATAATTAACTATGACAATACTCAAACAAGTGAATATAATAAAATTACTAATAAAGGCCATAAAAAACAAGTACCAATAGCCCAAACAATTGAATAATAGACATTGAAATAGAGAATAATTTGTAGTGGAAGACTTGATGCATATTCAATTTCTGAATAAATTTAAGATTAATTTAATTAGTATAAATCTAAAATGAATTAAATTTATTACCGCGTTTCTTTAAAGGAACATCCTCAGTTAACATCTTATCAAAACCAAACGGCTTCGATCCAAATTTTGTTAGACTTTGAAGAAGTCTACTCTGAAAATCCTGATTTTTATAATTATTTTGCATTTTTAGTCTTTTCAAATTTGAAAACTAAAATTCAAAATGTTTTTTTTAAGAGTGAACAGACTGAACATTCTAAAAAATTTCCATAGCAACCAATTTTTATTTTATTTTAACAGTGACTTTAAATTGTCTTATAAATAAAAACTAAACTGAATATTTAGATTGAAAAACATAAAATTAAAAAAAACAAAATTTAAATTTTTATTTTTAATTAAACTTTTCCCGTATATTTGAAATATTTTTCATATTCTTGGTAAATATTTTTAAAAAGTTCTTTTGGTCCATTGGCCAAAACTACATGTAGCTGAGATATAGCATGCATATCACAAATGGATATCAAGTTAAACATCATATTTAACAAAATTCTCTAAAATTAATTTTTTAGTAACCAAAAAAAATCTTAGTTTTAATAAATTTACTTTTACTGACAAATGTACTGGAATCGTATTGGCTTTGTACACATATTCACTTATCATGTATGGAGATATTTTGCTAAAATCTTTTTTAAAAGATGTTAATTGAGATACAATCCGGTCCAAATCTTGGGCAGCTTTTATTGCTAGATTTAATTTTGTGTTGGTCAAAATATTTTGATTGGAAAAGCTTGTCGTAGTGCAAATTAGCTGTAAACAAAAGTTAAGAAATATAAAAAGAAATAATTTTTTTTTTATTTTTTAAAAGGATATTAATCAAGAGATTGCAAATGATGTCCGCAAGTTTGGTAAATTTTTTTGAGTATCTGGTCAAAATTATGTTCACAGTTTTACAAGCCAACTCTTGAATTCTAACATAATCTTCTATTTTTAATTTATCATACGAAATGGACACATAAATTTGTAAACTCGAGATAACCAAATGGCTTGGTAACAAAAACTAAAAATATAATTTTAATTAAAAAAAAAATAGATTCAATTTTTGCTTAAACTAATTAAAAACATAACCAGAGAAAAAAAAAGAATAACTTGATTGTATTTAGTCTACGATTTGAAACAGAAAATGAAGTCCAGAGCAAAGTTGAGAATATTTTTATTAGAATAAAATTGGGGTGAGCAATAACCACATTGAATACATCTGGGCTATCCGCTTCTATACTTTTTTCCTTATTTTTAAAAATTTGATATTACTTACATATTTTGGTGCAATAATTCCAATATTAGAACTCATCATATCTATTAATTCATTCAATTGATTGTTTAATTTCAAAGACAAAATAATCGAGGGGGTCTTAATAACAAACTAAAAAAATTAAATTAAAAAACAATAAAAAAAACAAAAAATTTCTAGAATACTTTTTGTAAATATTCAGCAAAATCTTGCTTCAGGTTTTCATTAAGTTCAACATCATTAGCCATGAATTTAATTAATTGAGATATTTTTACTAAATCAGTTATTGCTTTTGATTCGAGATTTTCATTCAAACATGTATCAATATGATCAAGAATTTCTTTAAACTCTTCACTGTTGAATGTATTTACTGATTGAAAAAATGTCGTTCTTAGAGATTTTCCGATATGATCCTCATCGAACTGACAACTCAAATCGTATCTTTGGTAAAATTTGTAAAGCTGCTTAACAAGCTTAACTTTATCCACGTTGATTTGACAGAGCTTACTCAATTTTTCAGTATTGGTGATTAAATTATTCAAGAAATCAAAATAAAATGAACCAATTTTTAAATTTGATATTTGATTTTTGATTTTTTTTGAATAGTTTTTATGCTGACCAAGACAATTCTCAACAATTGTTCCAAAGTACTGCAATTTTTTTTCTCTATTGATGTCATTTTTAAAGCCAGATGACAACATTGAATTGATCATTACTGAGCAAGCCAAAAATATTTCTTCATCATCACTGAATTTTTGCTTTGAAATAAAATTGAAAATTGTTTGATCCAATATTTTTAATTTTTTTGAAAAATTTGGTTCTATTGTACTATTAAAATCTAGAATTTTCCCTATTTTTTCAAATGTATACAAAAATGAAACGTTGATCAAAAAATTTAAATTTTGACTTTTTTCTATTTTTAGTTTATCGTTTAAACTAAATAAAAAACTGGAATACACATCAATATTTTGTTCTTTCATTAAATGATAAAGACATTTTTTAAAAATTTTCTTAAATTGATCTTTTGCTATGTCTGTGAGTTCCAAATTTTGAAACAAAGTAAACCAATTAATCAACCAAGACTCTAATTTTTCACAAGGCAAAACAGGTGTTAAATTAGAAGAAATTAATCGGTTGTATAGAGCCAAGCATTGTTCTTGAATGAGTCGATTATCAATTTTGACCAATTCTATCAATAAATTGTAAACAAGAGCATAATTTGGCTCCAAATATTCCAGTGGTATTAAATCTGAAATCTTTTTTTTTTTTATTGTTTAGTTAATTTAATATAAATCTAGAAAATCTTAATACTTTTAAAATAAATTCAGTTTGGTTTTTGTTGAATTCATATTTATCTATATTTTTGGCCTTTACGATTTCAATTTTCAGCTTTGAATCACTAAAAAATATAAAATTAGGTTTTTCTTTTGAATAAAAAAAAATTTAATAGTACAAATTATTTTCAACAAAATCAATGATTAAATCTAAACAGTGCTTGTGATTTTTTGAGCCATTCATTTTCCTTTAAATTTTAAAAAAGATTATAAAGCAAATTTTTCAAAATTTAATAATCTTACTTGTTCAAGTCCATATCCTTTAGAGCATTTAACAATGAAATAAAAATCGGCTTAATCAAATCAATGTCATTAAATATTGTATTAATATTTATTTCATCGACAAATTTATAAGTTTTAATACTCTCAAAATTCAAAATCAACCTAAAAACTACAGTAAAAATTGTCTCCATTATATCTTTTTTATGTTTGAATAAAGGAATTAACAGATATAGATTGTCTAATAATATATATTTTCCATGTAAGTATGTTAAATTTTCTAAGCTGTCTATTTTGGACTAAAATTAAAAATAACTTGTAAAAAAAGAGAATTTTTAATTTAAATTTTACCTCAATTGAAAAATTTTCAATTAAATTTTCAACTTTTCGATTTTCAAATGAATTTTCGATTAATAATTTTGAATTTAGAATTGTTTCTTCTAAAAGTGTCAAGTCATTTTGAGCAATTTCTGTCAAATTCATTCTGTAAACATTTAAAAGCTGAAGCTTATTCTATTCAAAATTATTATTGATTTTGTAAAAAGAAAAATTTTATTCAAAATTACCAAGAGAAATATTTTGCTGAAATTTTCCTTTTCGCTTTTGAGATTTTCAATTTCATCCTTGATCTTTTTATTCAAAGCAAATTTTTCGTTTAAACTTTTAAAAAAATTATCGTTCAAGTCATTAATAGACACTTCTGAATTAGATTGGGCTATTTTAACAACTGTCTCAGATGAAAAACGATACAATAAAATGCACAAAAGGCCACTAGTGTAAAAGCAATCCATTAAGTTTGCCATTTCGTCATTAAATTTTCGACAATTTAGTAGAAAATTTAGCAAAATTTCGTTGGTATCTGAGAGTAGTTTGAGTGCACTTGCTCTAAGTCCATTTGGGACGGATGGAGTGCATAAATTAATGCGACTGATAATACATTTTAAAAATTTCAATGATTCCGTCTTTTTTACTGTGAAAAATTTAATTCCTGATCATAAAATTTAAATAAATTACTTTTCGAATTTTCATTCAATATCTTAAGGAGATCACTCCATATATCGATAAAAGTATGACTATCGACCAAATAGCCTTCCAAACAGCTACTATAATGTTTGTAGAATATGAGTGGAAATTGCATTTTATTTTTCTCTATACAGTCAACTAGCTTTAAAGTAGCTCTTGAAAGTTGACGATATTTTATGTTACTGTCGATATAAAAATTCAGAAACTCGTCTAATTTACAATCATCCTTTAAAGAAACTATTTTTAAAATGCTTAAAAAAAATGACAAAATTTTACTTTTAAAATATCTAAAATAATTTCAAGATTATCTTCAAGTATTAAATGGTCAGTTTTGAGAAACGCTATTAAAAATTTTGTTAAGCTAAATATCAAAAAAAAGATTCAGTTTTAATTTTAAACAATTGTTTAGATGTTTACTTTTTTTTTTGCAATAAAACTTTATTTATGAACGTTTTTGACCATTGTTTGAAAATGTTATCATTATTTTCATCTTCTAATGGATTAAATAAATTAATCTCGTCCACAAGTTGAATTAAATTTGCCAATGCATTCATTTTTTTTTCAATGAAATCCTGTGTATCAATCAGTTCATTATCAATTTCCATTTTTTCATTTTCCAAACTTGGTTCCAAATTATACACCAAGTCACATATAAATTGTATTATTGATATTTTCAATTTATAGTCCAAGCTTTGCAAATTAATTAATTGTTAAATAATTTTGTTTTTAAAATTTACTTTAATAAAATAGAAAACAATTCTTTTGTGATGTAACCTATGTACTTTGACAAAGAACTCATGTTTTCTAAACTTTTAAAAGATTCATTTTTGATAGTCGAAAATAATATTGCCACTTGATAATTTGACTTCAATGTGAATGAATTTGGCAAATTTTTGAAAAATTCAAAATATAAATTTGAATGAGAACTTGATAAACGTGATGAAATAGTAATTAATAGACTAAAAATTTTTAATTTTAAAATTACTTTGATATTAAGCCATATTTTAGAATTTTCCAGGCGAGATCTTTCAGAACAGAGAACTTCTCACATTCTAATTTGTCAATTTGATCAATTAAATTCAACAAACTGAACAAAACTTGTGTGCATATTTTGTTAAAAAGCTTTAAAAATAATTATTCTTTTCTATTTTTTTTTTAAAGGCTTACTCTATTTAAATTTTGTTGAGTTTTTAAACAAAATAAAAATTTATTGAATACCAAAACTGATCGTTCTATAAAAGAATCTATTCTATGAATTTCTGATCCGATATTTTTTATCCTCTCTTTAATGTCAAAAGTAAATTTAATCAAAATTTTTAACATTTGATCAAAGTTTCTCGTGAAATAATGAGAAAATTTGGTGTTTAATAATTTCGAACAACAGTTAAGTGCAAGGTCCCGTTGTATTCCACTTGAATTACTCAATGTTTCAATCAAACACTTTAGAAAAAAAATTTTTCATGATCAAATTGATAATTTAAATTTTACTTGAGCAAATATTTGACCATTATTTATTGGATTTTTTTCATTATCATATTCTTCTAAAAAAAAATTTAACCGATCCCAAAAATTCAACAATTCTGTTTCAGCAAAATTATTTCTAATAACCAAATTTTAAGTGAAAATTAAAAAATAAAAGATTAATTATACCTTTTGCTTGTTATTAAATCCACAATCCATTCAATAATGAGCTGATTTTTGTTAAAATTTTGAGTTTCTTTTAAATCCCAGGAATTCTTCGCTAGTTTAAGTCTTTCGGATAAATCAATGCTTTTGTCATTGAGTTTATTATAAAAGCCTTAGTTTATAAATTGTCAAAAGGAAAAATAAATAAAAAACAATCGAGTTACTTAAATTAGAATGTTTCGTCAGTTTCATTTTAGAAATTTTTCAAATTATCAAATTGAATTTTTAAAATAAATTCACGTTTTTAAAGGCTAGATTTTATTCTTTCAAAAGTATACTTTGAATATTATGAAGTCAAATATTTTGAATTTAATAAATGCAAAATTTTATTTACATTTTGTCTTTATTTAAACAAATCATGATAGTAAGGAAATTGATAAAAAAAATAGTTAAAATTTTAGTTTATAAAATATAAAAAAATATATATTTTTTTTTTAAATATATCAAAATTTTAGGTTAATCAACAGGTAAGTTCTCTTGTCATAAAAGAGCGATTAACACTTTTAGTTTATTTAAAAAACCGCGTATAGAATCCATATATAGAAAATAATAATTATTATTTAGAAAACAAAAATACTGAAAATAGGGTTATTTTTAATTAACAATAATATAATTAATAAATATAATTAAAACATATTCATTTTTTATTTATCCACAGCAAATTGAATAAAATGATACAATTATGCTTGAAAATAGAAACAAAAAATTAATGATTAAGATAAAACCTCTTTTCAAAGCAATAATCGAAATTTTGATTCTCACTTATCTTTTGGGCTTTAAAAAATAAAATTTAAATCTTGGGCACTTTTCTTCTGCTCCACTAGACTACACAATGATTTTACTCTTTAAAAAAATATATTTATGAAACTTGAATTGGTAAATTTTACGATAAATTAAAATATAATGTTTTTAAATTTTAATTAAAAATGAAGAAAAAATTTGTAATAATATATTTATTTAGAAATTATGTGTTGTTATAAATTTTTCTTGATAACCTTTGATCTATTTTGTTGCTTAAATACTTATTAACAACTATAATGAAAAAATAACATGAAAAATATACGATTATTTTAAAAAAAAATTTCGAATTAAATTTTTTTAATTTTAAGAAAATCCTTTTTTCAACACTTTTCTTGCTTGTATTCAATTCGCTTTGACCACTTCCATTCGGTTTTATAGCAATTTTTACCATATCTGAATTGTTCATTGTTATATATATTAAAATTTTTTTAACTATTTATCATTTTTTATGTCAGAATATATTTATTTACTTGCAATTTAAACAAAAAATAATTGATCGTGAACTGAATTCTTAAAATTTAAGACTCCTAATTTAATTTCGAACAAAAAATGATGAACATATGCAATTAATTTAATTATTTACGGGAAAACATAATACAATTATTTTAACAAATTTCATCTGTTTATCTAGAAAAATTTATTAAGATATTTTTTTGTAATTTAAAATTAGAATATAAAATAATGTTAAAGTTAATCTAAATTGTGTGATTAATTAGATCCCAGATAATCATTATGACCAGGATAAAATTGAGTATTAACATCCAAAAGATATTGTTTTTTCTCACTCATATTTGAGTCATAAATACTTGATTTAGCGGGCATGAAAGCTCGATTGGAATAAGTATCATCATATTCAGGACGATGATTAGGCAAACTTTTTATTTGATCAAGTACTGGACCATAAGTGTGTGGATGGTTTGGTACTGCATTGGTGTACAAGCATCCCATAGGCGCATATCCTAAATGTCCACCAGCAGCCACTTGAATTCCCTTTTTAGCTACTACAGACTTCAATATTCTGGCAGCTATTCTCTTGTGATCCTCAAAAGTAAACGCGTTCACTATATAATCTTGACCTTCTTGAGTATGAGCGTCATTAATTGCTCTTTTAAAAAAAAACAAAATTTCAAAATCATACAGTTTGAATTAAAATATTATTTTTTACCTTTTAATGTACTCAAGGACTTCAAGTTTATCTTCAGGAATTAGAACAGCTGCAAGAATATGACTTGCTTGTTGACAAGTCATAGAAATTAGTTTCTAAGTTTATAAATTGATAAAGAATTAAAGTAAAAAAAAAACAGAATAAAATTGATTTACGGGTTCGAGAATCATCACTGCTTTTATTTTATCTTTTGGTCTAGCAAAAGATGCAACCACTTGGGAAGCCTTTTAAATGATAAATAAAAGTTTAAAAATTGCTAAGAAATATTTATAATATAAAGAATTTACTTGTTCAGCAGAGAAGAAACCTTTAACTTGAAGAACAAGTTCTAATTTTTCTTCAAAATTGTCTCTATTCTAAACAAAAAAAGACGATTTTTATTAGGATGACGATTTTCACTTAAGTAATATTTTTATTACATGAATAATCATTGACATCAAATTACTGAAATCAGTATCATTCATTGAAGCTTGATTTGCCTCATTTGGAATATTTGGTCTTGGGTTCTTGGCAATCCAATCAATTGGCATTCTCGAAATCGATAATAACAAAATTTCTAAAAGCTTGATTTTTCTACTTTAGAAAATTCAGAAGATTTCTTTTAAAAACTGAGTGTTTCATAGCTACGAGTTCTAGTTCCATAGAAACTGATTTTTAGTACTATTTAGTTGTATAATATTTTTTAATTTATTTTTAAATCATTTTTTCTTACATTCAAAATAAAAAAAGTTAAAAAATTTCAAGCTTAATCAATAGACTGGTAATTGTATATTGGCTCTCATTAAACTTATCTACAAATTTAATAGTGTTGGGTTTCGTACACGCGACCAGATACCCGACAAAATATTAATATGGCTGATCACCTGTTCACCTAGACCGTCTAAACTTGTGCAATCGAACAGATAGTCGATCATTCTGGCGATCATAAATTCTGCTCACCAAATTGTGCGAACACTTTTATATAAGCGATCATGAGTGCGATCATTCGTTTGGCAAGCGGTCAGACTGGCGATCATAAATTCTTCTCACCAAGATTTATACGAGCATTTTAATTTAGTTTCAGAATGGCCCTTTTTTTGATAATTTTTTGTTCTTTTAAAAAAAAATAATTTTATTTTATAGAATTAATTTATTTATCATGGCTATTTATTATGATTATTTATTAATTTTTTGACAATAAATTAAAATATAGATAAAATATAATAAATTAAAAGCTAAAACTCGAAAATAATTTCTTGAAAAACTGGTAGCATTAAAAAAAATTCAAAAAATACTTAATTCAGTATTTCATACATTTTTTTTTCAAAATATAATAAAAGGGCAATTCTGACACTAAATCTTGGTGAGAAGAGTTTATGATCGCCAGTCTTACCGCTTGCCAAATGAATGATCGTTCATATAAAAGTGTTCGCAAAATTTGGCGAGCAGAATTTTCGATCGCCAGAATTATCAACCTTTTGATCGCAAAAACCGTTCGCCAAATGGACCGGTTAGGTCTGCTCGCGTCCAACACTAAAATTTAATAAAAATAAGAACAAAATCAATTTATAACACACTATTATGATGATAAAAACTAAAACAATTTAATTTTTTTGTTGCAAATTGACAGTGAATATAACAAGTTTTATGTCATTTGAACTTTATTAATCAAATTTTACAAATAAAAGAGCTGGTGGTTCATGACTGACCTACCGAGCTCCTAATCGCCCAAGGGCGGCTGATAAAATCAAATAAATAAATTTGAACTTTCTAGCCTTTTTTGGAATAAATTGATTCAAAAAATAACTAATTAATTTGGAATAAAATATTTTTACTTCTCAATTATTTATTTTAATTAGTGTTTAATTTTCCTTTTATTTTATTTTATTTTATGTAACTTTTATTTTGAATTTCTTATACATTTTTTTATTTACTATTTCCACTTTTTTTTTCTGAACCATCAAACATTTAATATCTCATGATTTAAATTTTAATTTTGACATGTTTCTATTCCTAGTATTTTTTTTAGTATAAGAACATAGGGTTAAATTTAACTTAACGACTCACTTGTAAAATTTACATTTATTTGTAATTTTTCTACTCTTTTTTTTTTAATTTTTAATTTTTTTAATATAATTAATTTGTCCATAAGACTTAAACTAAAATAAATAAATTTACTTTATTTTTTCTTATTTCATATTTTTATTTCATTTTGCTTTATTTTGATTTTGATTTTTTTTTAATCTGAAGAAGCTTTAGCTTGCTACAGATTTACAAATAAAAAGTATTCAAATAATAATTTGAAAACCCGACTCTACTGTGTAATTGCAACCTTATTCATTTTTCTTTTTTCCCAGAGTGATCAAATATTTAACTTATAAAAAAAGCAGATAAAAAATAAAAATTTTTAAATTAATTGTTTTAATTCTTAATAAAAAAAAAAGTTTTTTATTATATTAGAAATTAATTCATTTTTAATAATTAATTTTATATCAATTATTTTAATTTTTATTGAATCAATTGTATAGCGTTTAAATAAGATATTTTCATCAATAATAATAATAATCTTTTTAAGGATTAACAATGGTTTTGTGTGCTTGAAAGTTTGTTTTTTTTTCGTATAAAATTAGTGGGTTTTTTAAAAAAATTAACTCTAATTAAAATTAACCATATGTTCTACATTTATTCGGTAAGTTTTGTTTTTTTTTAATTAAAAAAAAAGAAAAAAAAATCTAGTTTTTCAAAATTTTATTAACAGAAAATTACTATCTAGAACATTTTCGATAATATAATTAACACTTATTTTTTGAAAAGAGATTATTGATTTTAGAGCCCTTGAAAAGTTGTCTTTATTTAAGTATTTAAATAAAAAAATTTTAAAACTTGCTTAAAGAAAATTTTCAGCATTCTCATAAAGATATTAAGCTTTTCTTGGCTCTAAGATAAGTGATAGTTGAGTTAAAGATCGTTGATTGTCGATCACTCTAAGATTTTGAATGTATTCTTTGATTTCTTGAAAATATTTCATGTTTTGAGGTATTTGAATCTCTAAAATATATTTTGATAAATTTAAATAAAAACAATCAATTAATAAATACCTAGCTGGGCACTACGACAGTTTCTCATGGTTCTTATTGTATTAGAGATCAGTCTCATCTTTTCAAAACTTACCAAACCATTGAAAAAAGTTTTGTTTCCTTCATGAGTAAAAGTAATATCTGAAATTTTTAATATAATTATAAAATAAGAAGTTGAAACCAAGAGTTATATTAAAACCTTTTAATAGTAGTGGCATAAATGGAATTATCGGTGGCTGAAGTTGTTCTACTAGAAATCTGTATCTTCTATGATTTCTTGAAGGATCCATTGCTAATTCGAAGTCAGCGAACATTCTCTTAAATTTGTTAGGTAGTTTTTCCCAAGTCAAAGACAATCGGCTGACCGCAACATTACTCAACCCCATTATAATGGCAAAAAATGAGTTTAAATTTTGATATTCTTTACAACTTAAAAAAAACAAATAAATCAAAATAAGTCTCACTAAATATATTCTTTACTGTAGGGCCAATTTTATAAATTTTCTCAATAAGCTAACTCTTTTGCCCAAATTATTACATAAACATATTTCCGAACATACCCAAAATTGAACTTCATTAAATCTTTTCATAAAAAGATCTAAATTAGCAGTTATTTTGTTGAATTTGTGTCTACCAAAAACTTGATATATTAACTCATACTTTAAAGGTAAAAAAAATCAAAAACCTTTATTATATAAATAAAAAAACATACTGGATGAACTGCATTAAAAAGCTCCCAATCATAAAGAGTAAGAACATAGGCAAGTTCTTTTGAGCCATACATTTCAAGCAACTGCCAAGAACCTTTAATTGGCCCTTCTTGTTCATTTAAAACTGTAAGTGCATCTAAGTGTTCGATTGGTGACAAAAAAAGTCTTCCATTTATACTCAGACTGGTTGTTATGCTTACATCATTTTCTTTGAAAAGGGTTTTTTCTAAAAATTTTTATTATATGTAGTTTAAATTTTTAATGAAATTTTATTTTAACTGTTTTAAAATACCTCCATTTGATCTAACCTCACACAAAGCCAAGGTATTATCATGTTTAAGTCCAAGTTTTTCGGCTCCAAGTGAAATAATTTTGGAAGCCGGAGTGTCCATAGTCAATTTTAATGTTGTATAAGTATGATCTGCACAATATACTTTAAATATAGCTTCAAAATAAGGGTGTTTATTTAGAATTAATATTAATTTAGTTAATAAAATTTGATACTTTCATCTTGAGGTCTGATTGGCTTTCTTAATTTTTCAGCCACATCACGACTTCCTTTTCTCCACAAAAATTTTACTTTTTTGTTCTCTTTAGATTCTCTAAAACATATAAATTGATTTAAAAAAAAAAATAAAGCATAAAATCTTAATTTTTTACGAATAAGGATCACTATCAATAATTGATTCAATTATCTTCAGTTCTTCTTTTAAAGATGGATGAATTTTAGAATCAATTCTTAAACAATTCATTATATCCTTGATAAGAAAAATTAAATTCTTATTTGGACATTAAATTAGAACAATCTTAAATACTTGTAGAAATTGAGAGATTATATAATCTTCGTAAAAAGCATCTTTGGCAATGTCACACCATTTCTTAATAAATCCAACAACTTTTCTTTTGTTATTTAAGCAATTTTCTAAATTTAAACTTTTGCTATCATCTAATATTTTATAATATGAAATCAACATTGGACAAAGCTTGACTACTGGCAAGAAAACAATATAGGTCATTAAGAAATCTTCAACAAATGTGTCTTTTAAAAGAAAAAAAATATTAAAAAAAAAAATTAAAATTCAGAAAAAAAGCCAACCATTTGTATCACTGTCTTTGCACAATATTCGAGTCTCAAGTAAATGCTCTAGAATTTTTTCAGGCGCTCCAATAGTCACCGAATATCTTGTTTTAAAATCAAATATATCTAAGGAAAATTTAAAAGTTTTCAATTGATTACTTATAACATGCTTGAGAAGTGCCATCTGCATCACTTTTAGTGTTGATTGGAATTTTCTCCAAAATCAGAACATCCTTATTGTGCTCTTTAAGTCTAACTGTATTTGCTTCGACATCCTTTAATATCCGATTAAAGTCATGTTTGTCTACTCTTAGAAAATGGCAATTATTTTCCCGTGTTATAATGGTGGCTGATCTGGGAGATTTATTTACTAGTGATAATTTTCCAAAATCATCACCTTCACAAAGAGTTGAAACTGTTCCTTTTCCTTGAATTGAAACATCAACCGATCCTTTTAAAATAATGTACCATGACTCGCCCTCATCTCCCTGATTGAATACTAAAAATTAAAATTAAAATTAAGATTTCTTATTCAAAATTAAATTTTTTTCAATTCAAACCAATTGTGTTTTGATAAGGATAGGCTTCAAAGAGCAAAACAGAAGCCAATTCTCTTTTAACTAATGATGACAAATGAGACAAGGCTTTTACATGAATAAGCTCTTCATAAATTACATCTAAGTCATTGTTTGTTCTTTCTTCAGGGCTAAATATTTATTATTATTTTGATTTTAAATTTTTAAATGCTAGAAGGTCTGGTGTCGTTTTGACACCTTTTTATAATGCTTTTTTCTTTCGAATGGATCATTAATATCTTATAAAAGGTAGTTAAAATTTAAGCCTTCAGATTAAACAAATATAAATTAATAAGAATTGAAAAAGATATTCCGAAGATGCAAGCATTAGAAAAAGGTGTAGAAACGTCTTCTAGTGTTAACTAGTTACGGCTTTCGTAAAATCATTCTCAACGAGGCATCTGGTGCAATTTGGGACAATAACAAAATTGTATCCTGAAGTTGATCTTCCCAAGACTTTTTATCTATTGTATTTCGAGGCTCTTTAATAGTAAAACGATAAAACAAATATTTATCTTTAAAATAATCCTCTCTATTAACTTAAATAAGATAAAATTTAGATTTTTTTTTTTAATTATAATCAAAAAACCATGTTCAATTGTAGCTTCTTCTAATAATGCTTGCCACATTCCAACAGCTAGACTTCTTGAATGCACGACTGGACTGAGGTGAATCAACCAGTCAACCATTTCAGAGCCGACCAAGCAGCATTCGTGTGTTTGAAGATGATACTTTCGGTCGCGAATCATCTGAGGAGCTGTACTTAAAATACAGCTTCTTAATACATATGCAGAATTAGCAATTCTAGCAGATGGAAACTTGAAAAAATGTTAGAAGAAAATTTTATTATCATGAGTTCATAAATACAGGAACAATCGGTAAAGCTGGATTTCTGCATGGGTCATTTAATTGCGAATTTAGTTTGTTTGGCAAAAGGGATGGGTCAAATTCAGACATTCTTCTTTTTGGGTCAAAATTTATTGTTAATTTGCTGAGTGATGATAGAACACCTTGCATGTATTCGCGGTTTTTCTGTTTAAATTAAAAATAAAATTTTTTTCGGGTTGAGATGATATAAAATTTTACTGCCCAAAGAATTTTAAAATCTTTTTGTTCAACTCTCAAGATCTCACAAGGCTCTGAAGTAATAATTGTTGCATTTCGAGGTGTATCATAAAGAATAGATTCACCAAATGCTGTACCGCTACCAAGCGTACAAACTAAATTTTGTACCTAATATTGAATTTTATTATAATAAACACATTTATTATTTTTATTAAAAGGTTTTATTTTATCATTTAAATAAAAAATTAATTTTAACCTTTCCGTTATCTGAAGGGAGAACGACATCTACTGAGCCTGAAAGGCAAACATACCAATTTGTCCCCACATCACCAACTCGAAATACTAAAAAAATAAATAAACTCTTTATTTGCTATAGCTAAATTCTGATTAATTACATGTCACTCCTTTATCAATACTTTCATAGTAACCGTAATAACAAAGTTGTTGCAAAAGTAATGGATGAAAGCTTTCAAATGCTTTGATACCTTTAAGCTTTGAAAAAATTAGATCCTTCAAAAAATAAAGTTTCAACACAATTTTTTTAATTATTGAAAAATAGTACCAAGTCATGTCCAGTTCGCTCTGTAGGTCTACAATTTTAAGATTTTTAGATTTTTTTTTAGTTTAAAATTCAATACCTTTTATCAAGACATTCAATCCAATCTGAACCCATTTTTTAAGCTTTATAAATAGCTATTTCCGTAAAATTTGTATATATATATATAATTTTCAAAATTAAATTACTATCTTTTTTGAAATTTGAAGACAAATAAATTATGATCATAAAGAGTAATTATCGATCTAAAATGAAAACGTAATTTAAAAAGCATACAGTTTGGAGTCTAAATTGCTTTTTAATTAAATAGTCGGATTTAAAACACTCTTAAAACTAGCTTTGTCTTCTAAGAAAAATCCATAATATATTTCCATTTGTTTAGCATTATAAAAGAAAATCTTAAATAATCAAAACAGAATTTTTCATTAAGATAATAATTTTAGTTCACCAAATATCAAATGAAATTAATTCTAGAAAATAAAATAAAATCGATTTTATTAAAAGAACATCATGTCAGGTCAATTAAGAAAATTGTGATTAGTAAATAAATCTATTAGATATTTATTTGAATTTTTTTAAAAGGTGATTCTGATCGTAGTTAAACAAAATGAAGATTGGGGTTACTATTAAACCAAATATTAAAGAATGAAAAAAATCTGGTTCTATTTTTATTGAAACTTTATTTTTTGAAGGATCTAATTTCCTTCGAAAAATATCATCGATCGAAAGTATCATCTTCAAACACACGAATGCTGCTTGGTCGGCTCTGAAATGGTTGACTGGTTGATTCACCTCAGTCCAGTCGTGCATTCAAGAAGTCTAGCAGTTGGAATGTGGCAAGCATTATTAGAAGAAGCTACAATTGAACATGGTTTTTTGATATCAAGTCTAGTAAGTCTGATTTTGATAAAGAGTAAACTATAATAAATAGAGAAAGATTTGCAAAAATTTTGAAAATTTCAGAAGTAATTGACCAGCAAGAAAAAATTTATGATCAATGTGGGGCGCAGATGAATATTATATTCTATTTTGGGATAAATAAAACTTTAAGTGAAACAAGGAAAAATTTTTTTGTTTTTATCGTTTTTTCATTCAAATTAGTGTCCAAAAAAATTGGAGTAAACTAATGAAAAGAAATTTTTTGGATTTCTTATTTGTAATTGCTAGAAAAATTAAAAAAATTATGGTAATAGAACTTAATGAATTAATTTTTATTTCCTATAAAAAAATGAATTAAAAGAATAAATTATTTTAAAATAAGAATAATTAAATCTGGATATATAAAAAATAAATAAAAAAAACAGTGGAAGAAAAAAATTGTAAAATTAAGCTAGACTCTTTACCAATTGAACCAAAATTAATCTGGGTTAGTGTTGAGGTCGACGAAAAGTTGGTAAATAAAGTAGTGTTTAAAGATGATGGACAAACGAAGCCAATTTCTTCAAATTTGCAATTTACTTCCAAGTCACCAGAATTGAAGATTGAAACTGCAAAGATTCAACAAATATTAAACAAAAATTTGATTAAAAAAAAAAATTATACCTTCTATCTCATCATAGGGTATTTGTTCAATAGAAAAACTATAATTGGAAGGAGTAAAGTCTTGTAAATATTCTTTTTGAGAATTCAGAGTTTTATTGACATTGTTTACAAAAGAAAGGATCTGAGAATCATCTAGTAGATTTGCAATGAAATTAGCATCAGCAAAAAACTCTGTTCCTTGGCTTAAAAAATTATTAGAAATTTATCAGAATATTTAAAAATTTTACGAATAAAAACTGAAAGTTGAATTGGGGAAAAGTTTAGACAACTCAGTTGAGAAATTAGCAAAAATTTCAGAACGTAAAGAAATGATACGAGATAGACCAAAAGAAAATTTCAAAATCTTCTTGATAATAATAAAATATGTTCTGAAGAAAGAAGAAGTTAAAATAGATCCTGTTGTTGAGGAACTAGTTGAATCAGTTGATACTGTTGTTGAAGAACTAGTTAAATCAGTTGATACTGTTGTTGAAGAACTCGATGAATCAGTTGATCCAGTTGTTGAAGAACTCGATGAATCAGTTGATCCTGTTGTTGAAGAACTCGATGAATCAGTTG
>VANL01000859.1:0-21917 GCA_006352455.1 Brachionus sp. 'Tiscar'
CATTCATAAGATTTTCTCTCCCCTTGCGGGAATCGAACCTTCGACCCTCTGCTTGAATGACTAACACGCAAACCTCTTGGCTATACGGGCTCTACATAACAATTAAACGATTGAAAAAAATAAAATTTTATAATAATATGATTGAAATTTAAAAATAAAAAGCTCATACAATAAAATTAGCAATTTTAAAGCTCGAACTATTCATCATGAAATAAAAAAAAACTAAAATAAGGCCTGCAAAAGCCTCAAATGACTAGTCAAAAAATAAAAATAATTTCCTATTTCATAAATAAAAATAAAAGGCTGATACATTTCTAATATAGTTTGAATAACATATTTATCAGAAAAAATTACGAATTTTATTTTTTTTAAATATAAAAAATTTCAAAATGATAAAATTGAAATATCAAAATCTTTTTGACTGGTAATTTCAAAAAGTAAATAGAAGCTTTTCTGAAGACAACGAGTTGTTCAAGGTGAATTTGTATCGGATTATGATGAGATTTTTAGCAGTGTACAACAAGAGTCAGAGATAAGTCCACTTTTTTGGTTTTGTATATCAGTAATAAATCAATATGAATAGAGAATGTTCTCAGAATGAATGTTCTCGCAAACGGTCTCAACAAGCTCAAAGGTTTAAATTACATTAATTGATTGAAAAATTTCAGCTTGCTATCAAATTTTATAATGCTTTATAATAAAAAAGAATATTTTTATTTTAAATTTCGAATTAAAATTGAGAATTTAAATAGAATAATTGTCTTCATTTTAAATTAGAATATTCATAATTAATTGGGTTTTTACAGAGTATCATCAATAAAACTTAATTTTCTAAATTAAATCAGGTGATCTTTTTCTGAAGTTATCTTTTTTATTTATCACATAACATTAATGTATACTATATAAAAAGATGAACTTACTAGATAAAATGTATTAAATGTACTAATGAAAAAATTATTAAATTTAAAACTTAGATACAATTACTAACTAATAGAATTAATAGACACATTCATAGAGAAAAAAATTAAAATGCTAGATAATTTATTAATTAACTAGAAATAATATTTTATTTGATAGTTACTCAATATTTTTTTCGATTTATTAATTAATTTATTAAACTCGATCAAGTAAGTTATTAATCCAGATTCTCTTAGCTTTACTTTACTGGTTACTTACTAAAACAATTGAAAAATGATGTATCCCGACTCTACGAATACGACTAGTTCCGAGAACACCTGACCTATCAGTGAAAAAGCATACGAAGCGATGAAGATACTCGTGAAGACTATCTAGATATACCGGTAAATAAGTAAACAAATATATAAATAAAAAATACAACAGAAATCACTTATGAAAACGAAAAGGGAGAAGAAATAAACCACACTTTAATAAAGAATTCCTGCTGGTGTAGAAACAACTCAACCCAAAAGTGGCCGTGGCCGTGTTCAAACCGCTCAATCAAAAAAAATAGCTGCTTTAAACAATAATCAAATTGATGCTGAACATGTTCATGAGTGGCGAAGTAAAAGAAGAATAAGAATAAGTACTCATTTATTTTATATAGTGTTTTGCTTTTTTATCTATTAGTTAATAAAAATATATAGTTGATTTCATCTTTTTTGTCTTTTAATATAATATCTAGTAAATTTCATCTTTTTATCTATATATAATTTATATTTACTAAACTTATATGTAAATTCAAATTTCACAGTTTTAAAAGTCAAAGTAATTAAATAGTAAATTTATTAAAAATATAAATTTTAGCTTTGCTTTTCTTCACCATACCAATTAGAAATGGACAGTTTGTATTCTAAAATTGAATTTTAAGGCTAATTTTTTGTAAAGTTTATAATGACTGATTAAATTTAAAGTAATTGTAATTTAAAATAGACAAATATGTATTTAAAGTGAAACTTAAATTTATTTCTAAGTACTGAATTCATAATTTTCAGTATAATTTATTTTATTCTCATCAAAATGCATACTTAAACTGAGTTTAAAAAACATAAATTTTTCTACTTAATAAAAAAAAATGGACTCGAGCATAAAACGCAAATACTTTGTGCCTGGTCTGTATCAAAAGCATAGACGTGTGCCCAAAATTCTGAACAACTACGATTTTGACTCTTCCTATTTGCAAAAGCCAAGAGAAAACTTTACAGCTAAATGCAAACTTTGCGGCAAAACAGTCCGTGCTTCCATGCGAGTTACAACCAATTTTGTCAATCATGTTAAAAAATTTCATCCTTCAAGTCGAAACGACTCGGTAAACAGTCTTTTTTCAGATGAAAAAATGTTGTCACCACCACAACCAACAGCTCAATTAAGCAGTCTGGATACACAAATTGTTTCGACTTTGATAAAATGTTGCATACCATTAGCTGTTTTGGACATGTCTCCATTCATAAACCTTCTCACACACTTAAATCCAGAAGTTTCACTTTTTTCTCAATCTAAAATAAACAATGAAATAATTCCACATCTAGTCGAACAAACCAAACTTAAAATAATTGATGTCTTAACAAAAGCAAGTTCCCTAAGTCTTGTTCTCGACTACTGGTCGCTAAATGACAACAAATTTATTAGCATTTATTCAAACTTAATTGACGCTGAATGGAATCAAAAAACAGTAATGCTTGATTGCCAACAAATATTCAACATTGAAGACATCAATTATCATTTAGATGATTGCCTTATGGAATTTAAAATTACCAGTAAAGTTTATTCGCTGTGCTTGACAAGTAGCAGTGGTTTGGCTCTAAAGTCAATAATGGAAATATTAACTCTTAATTGTATAAAATTTTACTCCTGTTCTATGCTTTTAGACAAAATTTTAAATGATGGCTTAAAAAATTTATCGCTATTGAACTCGAAAAAGCTGGCATCAGATAAAAACATGAATTTAAAATCTGATCTTGACTCGGATTGTGAATTAGCCGAGGATATAAGCGCCATATACAGACCTTTCAATGAACTTAAAGATGATTTGGAAAAAGACTCAGGCTCTGTGTCGGTAATTTACCCAGCATTCAAAGGTTTGCAGACACACTTAAGCTATTTTAAAAAATTCCAAACACATGATGTTGCCAAAGAGCTCGAAAAGTCCCTTGAAGACAAACTAGGATTTGTTAAGTCAATGCCATTGTTTAGTGTAGCTGCAATGTTAAATCCTAATTTCGGACTTAGCTGGATAGATGAACAAGATCACTCATTAAATGAAAAAATGGTAACAAACGAATTTTTAAAAGAGGTTAAAATATCTCGAGAGCTCAATGATATAAAAGATGTTAAAATAAGTGCGCCTAGAAAATCATATCTGTGCTTGTCAAAAACAATCGGTGGAGACAACGAGTATTCAAATGAGATGAACAGCTACATAATGTATGTGAAAGCGTTCAGCTATGACGAAAACTTTCGGCTGTTGGACTTTTGGAAATCAAATGAAAAAACATATCCACATTTGAGTAATTTTGTGAGAAAAATTCTATCTGTATCAATAGGCTTGTCCAATAGAGATAAACTACCAGAAGACTTTATGCAAAAAATGGATTTAAACAATGAATTGTCTAATATTGAATCTATTTTATTTTTAAAATTCAATAATTCATACCATTAAAATAAAGTTAGAACAATTTTTTGATATTCATATGAAATAACAGTGTTAAAGAATTATTTGAATAATTTTTGCTAGAAATATGTTAAAAAAAAAGAATTTAAAAATTTTAGCACTAATACTAATTTTTGTTGGTTGTTATAAGGTAAATAAGTTAATTATTTGAATTTATAAATTTTTTTAAAAATAAAAAAAACTATATAAAAAAAGATTTTTAATTTAATCTGGTTAGTTAGATATTTTGATTCTTTTTATGACTTAGGCTGCTTTCACTCTCTCCATGTCCTCATTTAAGAAATAATAAAGTAATTTTTAAATCATATCAGCTTATTTCAATTTTTTTTCTCTATCGAATAATAAATTTAAATATTTTTGGCATATATTGATTAAAAGTTATCTTAAAAAAATGACTTAATTTCAAAATTATCAAGAATTAACAATTAACTGCTATTAAAACTATAACTATCGATAGAAATTAGGAAGTTTCATTAAAATTTAATCAATAATAGATTATTTTAAGATTCAATACAAAATATTAACCTTTCTATTTTTTTGAAAAAATTAGCCAAGTCAAATTTTTCTAGAAACAAAAATATAAATTTTTTGAATCTCTTTATAACTATGGGGAAATCTAAACCAGCCGCCTGAATCTATTTTTAGTATGCAATTATGGTCTACCCATTAGATTAGTACAAAAGAGGTCTAGATTATACATTTGTGAATTATCCAATATCACTTTGCGATTAATCCTTCTATCAATTATTAGATAAAACAACTTCTTTGGAGTCCTTAAGAAGCATTTATTTGCAAGTGCAATTGATATATTGCTTATTTTATGTACATTGCTGCTACGATACCTTGAATTCACCATATTTTACGTAAATTATGGTAAATTAACGATATTTTTGAGCCCGTATAGCCGAGAGGTTTGCGTGTTAGTCATTCAAGCAGAGGGTCGAAGTTCGATCCCCGCAAGGGGATAGAAAATCTTATGAATGTCACTGTAGTACGGGGCGCATGTTTTAAACCTCTTTCATTAAAAAAATGGGGGACCAGTTTCGATTGGGGATTTTGATAATTATGGCTTAGATGATCAACTCGATGCAGTCACCTCTGTGTCAGATCGGAGCCTTCGCTCAAAAAGGTACTTAGAAAGGAGATGAGCTCCCCCCTATGCTCCACAAGGAGCGAACAGGTTAAAAAAAGGGTATTTTAAATACATCGAAAAATTATCGAAAAATTCAATAAAAAAAAAATTTAATTGAATTTTTTGACGAAAATTTACGGAAATTTCGGTAAATTTTTGTAAAAAAAGGTGAAAAATGGTAGTAAATCAACAAAAAAGGAAAAATGGATTTTTTATTAATACATTCGATTTTTTTTTAAACAAACTATGAAAATTAATATTTAGATATCCACATTCTAAGAAGCTTGGGACAAGGCAGCCAACAGCTTAAAAGCAAAAAATACCCTTTTTTAAATTACCATATTTTATGGTAAATATGGTAAAATTTCGTGAATTTACCATAATATACGCAAAATATGGTGAATTCAAGGTATCATAGCACCACTGTATTTATTTTAGTTTTAATACTTAAGAGCTAGTATTAATTTTTTCTTGAAAATTAAATTTTAGTTTTCACAATAACAATTCTAATAAAGATTGAAACCGAGTGCTTTCGAATTTTTTGTTTTAATTTTAATTTTCTTGAATAAAAACTAGAAAGCGGTAATTTTTTTCTAAAAATTAGAGCTTGGCTTTAAATATTTTTATTATTTATTTATTATCTAGTTGTATGGGTTATTCCTTTTCTAATCTTTTCCTATAATAGGTTCCAATAACTATTGCTATTAGTTAGAATGTCATTAAAGCCTTGTAATTCATTCATGTATTAAAGAAAAAAAACTTGTGATTAGTAATGGTTTTCTAAAAACAAAGACTTTAATCTAGAAGCAAAAATTTAAAAGGAATTGTGAGTTAAATAATGTTAGTCTCTGCATCTTTTAAAAGAATTTTCGATCATTATTTTCAATTAATAAAAATAATTAGGAAAATTTTATTTTGAAATTTTACTCAAAACAATATATAAAACGAATAAAAAATTTTCAAAATTAACTAAGTCGAGTTTTTAGTTCTCTGTTTTCTTTAGACAAATTAGCTATTTCCCGGCCAAGCGTTTCTAAATTTTCTTTTAAAGTCAAGTTTTTCATCAATGTATCCTCAAGCAAAGCTTGCAATTTTTTATTTATCTCCATACACAATTCCATATTCATATGACTATCGTTTCCGATCAAATTACTAGTTTTTCTAGCAAGTTCCCTCTTGACCAAGTCATGCTCTTCACTAGTAAACGCACCAACATCGTCACCTGACATTGCATACGCTTGAATTATCCTTTTTTTTTACCATTATAGACGTTTTTTTTAACATATATTATATTATTATATTGTTTTACTTACTTGGTTTTTTTCTTCAAATCACATGTCAATTGATCAACATGCTCTTGCAAAAAGTCTATTTTTTCGTTTCTTTTTGCCAAGGTCTTCTGTAACCTTACTATTTTGTCGATTATTTTTTGCTTATCTACATCAACTATGTACACATCTTCGGTATTCAAAGCTGGTCCACAAATAACTTCATTGTTATAGTTTACAGATGGTGGGGTAAACGAAGTACTATTATAAAAATTCGAATCAATCGATCTGATCTCATCATCCTGATAGTTTAATGAATTTATTGAACTTGCTCTGGATATCTTCTGAACATTGTTAGAACAATTTTGAGATGTTGCTTGATTTTCAGGTATAGGTGTGCTTGAAGTTGAATTTTGTTTTTTTTGGAATGCTTGTAATTGTCGTGTTAAATCTTTAATATTTGCAGCATGTTTTTTTTTTAAGGTTAAATTTTCATCTTGAAAATCTCCAACTTTTGTTTTCAACTCACTTATTTCTGTATTTTTTTCCTCTACTTGCTTCGCCATTCGTGAGTAATTATTTTGAGCCTCATGTAACTCTTGACGCAGCTTTTCAGCCTAACAAAATAAATAATCAAATATATCTAATTTTGGATTTTACATGGTCAGTTAAAACCTTATTTGTTATCAAAAATTTTGATTTAAATTTCTTAAAGAATATTAATAGATATTTGCTTTAAAAATTGAAAAAATTTCAATTTTTAATCAAATTAAAGATAAAAAATTTTTTACGGAAATTAAAAATAAATTGAAAAAAAAAATTTATTCTGAGTAAATAGAGCTTGAAAATCAGATTCATTTTTGTTTACTATTTCAGTATCTTATTTATTAAAATAATCAACAAAGCTATTTGATTCAGTAATTAATAATAATAATAATAATATGAGCTACAAAAGGCATTAGTCTTTAGAGCAAGACTAAGAGTCTCATTATGGTAGATAAAACGAATTACAAAATATAAGATAAATAAACTAAGAAGAATAAGATTTTTTTAATTGTAGTTGATCTGACGCAAAAAAATTATCTAGTTTCGTTTTAAAATTGTCTTTTGATGTTGCTGCCAATCGTGGTAATCTATTCCAGTTATCAACTACCGGATTTAAAATGAAATGCTCTCTGTGACTTACTCTTGTGTATTGCTTTGCCAGTCTATACTTTTGACCACGAATTTTATCAGCAGGGTCGTTCAAAAATAATGAATTAATAAATATATTTAATTTACTTTTATTATTTTTATTATTAAAATACTATTGGAAAAAAATACGGATTGTCTGAATGGCAATAGTCCTCGTTTAAACCCTCATGTTTGCATTAAAATTGAATTGATATTTTTAAAAAAAAAACTATGTGAATAAGAAATTGAAATTATTTAATTTAAAATTTCTCATTTAACACGTGCTAAGCCAATTTATTACTTCTATTATATCAAATTATTTTGTAACAAAAATTGATATAAAATTAATCTAAATTTCATATAAAATAATATATATTTCATTAGAAAGCTAAATTCTTTAAGAATTAAAAACTCTTTATTAAAAAAATAAATAAAGATCGAGAAATTAGGTACCAAATGTATCATTGTGCCTTGAATTTGATGAAAGAATCCAAATTTATACCAAAAATAAAATAAAAAGCTTGATAAAAAAAATTTTAATCTTGTCAATCAACTTAGTAAAAAATTATGAAACACACATTAGTTTTAAGTTCTTAGATTCTGTTTGTGATAATCTCTAAAAAAATAATCTAAAAATAAAAAAATAACAAAAATATAATCTTCTTTCAATGAACAGTGAATAAATTACAATTCTTTTTCAATAGTTAAACAATGATTTAAAAATCTGCTATCACATTTAATTTTTCATTGTATTTTGCTTGCTGCATCTTGTTCAAGAACTTTCGTAATTGAAATTAAAAAGTCTCAATGATTTCTTTTTGGTGCCAATAGCCAGACAATTTTTTGAATAAAAGGATGATTTAAAGGGTTGTTTAAAATTAATTTTTTACAAAATGAGCTACAATATGTTTTCTTCCACCCTGAAGAGTACAATCCTTGTCCTATTATCTTTACAACTTTCTATTAGATATGATACTTAACTAAACTGAGAAGAGTCAATCGAGAACAATAATTTTTTTCTTCTAAAATATTTTTTTGTTCAAAAATCTTTTTAGAAATAATTCGGATCTAATATGTACCCCAAAATTAAAGATAAATTTTATCATTTTATGTCTAACTACAAATAACGTAATTATCCGATTTTAGTGACATGTCCTTCTAAATTTTACCCATATTAAAAATAAAAAATTCGACTTTTACCAAGTTAAATAATTAAATTTTCACTTTTTAAAGAATTTTATATAAGCTTTAACAGTTATTAATAATTTTAAAATGTGTTCACTTTTTATTACATGTCACTAAAATAGAGTACTCTATTTTAAATTACGTTACTTATAATTTTAACTGGAATAAAATATCTACTTTTGTTAACTTGCCTCATTTTTGATTAACTCATTTGATTCCAGCAATTCTGATTGCGTTTTTTCAAGTTTTGTTTTAATAACTTCCAATTTTTCACCAAGAGTCGAGTTTTCAAATTGAAGTTGAGTATTTTTTTCAGTTAATTTTGACGTAAACTCGAGCAATTCGTTTTGCTTGGCCTTATTTACTTCCATCTCTTGTTCCAAATCATTTAGCTCACTTTTATATAAAATAACCTGATGTTCAAGTTCTTTTTTGTTTTCCAAATCTCTTGGAAAAAAAAAACAAAATAGATTAATTTGCATTTGAAAATTTAATAGAAATTCAACAAAAATTCTATTTCTTTTTTGATAGATTAAATTTGTAGTCTTTTATTTTAGTAAATTTTAATTTATAAAAAAAAGAAAAAACTTTGGTTCAATTTATACGTAATTTCTTAGTGTTAGATATTTAATGTTTAAATGTTTAATAAGAAAATTACTTATTCCACGACTCTTGTAGATTTTTTAGTTGTAAATTATCGCTTAACAAGTTATTATTAATTTTTTGTTGTTCCTTCAATTTTTCTTTTAATTGATTTTGCAAATTATCGACTTGACTCCTTTCCATTTCAAACTGTTTCACTTTTTCTTTTAAAATAGCTCGTTCTTCAAACATTTCTTTAACTTGTGACTTGAGTAAATTAAGCTCCTTTTTCAAAATTTCACTTTCAGAATTAACTGGACTGATAGACCTTAAATTTTCGCCCAAATCACCTTTGGTCTGAGTTTCTGAATCTATAGCACTAGGCTTAGTCTCAATTGTATTTATTCTAGTTTTAAGTTCTTCGACCAAAGCCTTTGTTTGAGCATGAGCCTCAATTTCTGCCTTAAATTTAATAATGCCAGCAGACTCTTTGGCATCATTTAGCACAATTTTCTCCTTTAGTCGTTCAATTTCTTTTTTTTTATCCATCAAGTCTTTTAGCTTAGCTTCATTTTCTTTACACAATTTGTCATAATCTACCTTATTCTTAGATATTTTGTCCATTAAGCGTTGTTTTTCTTTTAAAATATCGTTCATTTTCGATTGTTGTATTTGCATACTCTTTGTCATTTCAATGCATTTACGTTCCACCTCAACATATTTCATTACCATCGAATTTTTGTCTTTTTGTGATTCGGTTACAATCTTTTTCAAAGCATCCTCTAACTTTTGATTCAAGCTAGCATTTAATTTTTCAACTTCAAGCTTAGATTGTTGTTCTATGTCAGCAATACGGCATTCCAATTGAGCATTTTCACTCTCTTTTTGCCGTATCATCTCCCTTAGTCTGCTAATCTCGACCTCATATTCATTGCTTCTATTAGACGAGCAACTGGTCAAACTGGGTGATTTTTCTAATCTAGCCTCTGATGCATCTTGGCCATCGTTAGCCAGGTCCAAGGCATTTAAACTGGTTCGTTCATTCGATTCTTCAATTTGCGACATTTTTTATCATTTTAGAATGATATTGATTTTGAATAAAATATTAAAATTTTTAGATTAATTTTTTAGACTTTTGTTTAATAAAATTAACAATTGTATTTGGACTCATAATTGAGTTATCATATAATGATGTAAAATCTTATCTTTGATTACATTTTTAAAGCCCTACTGTTTCGTGTTTAAGAAAGATTCAAAATG
This sequence comes from Brachionus sp. 'Tiscar', assembly GCA_006352455.1. Lineage (NCBI taxonomy): Eukaryota > Metazoa > Rotifera > Eurotatoria > Ploima > Brachionidae > Brachionus > Brachionus sp. 'Tiscar'. Next base: position 10,229 of record VANL01000859.1, read on the forward strand.
CTAATGGTTTTTATCCAAGTTATCACTGTTTGTGGCTTAACATCTATCTTTTCACTTCTTTTATTCATTAACTACTAAAGCATGAAATCATGCATGAAACATGAAACTACTAAAGTAAAAAATCCAACATAATTTATACTTAAATAATCACTAATTAATTAGCTGATTTAAAATTATATAGTAAAATTTGATGAATTTATTATCTTTTTTAATTTTTAAATGAAAAGAAGATTTAATAAGTTGACTTTAAGTTCAAAGAACTGGTTTATTAAAAAAATGAAAACTACATGATGAGCTTTTCGTAAAAGAAGACATCTTCAATTATGTTGATCAATTCAAAATATCATTTTGGCATCTATGTATGACCAAAAATTATCGATTGGGTTGAGATCTGAAGAACGGGCGCACCATGGAAGAACCTCAATATTCTGTTGTTTGAATCAGTCGCTTGCTGGGTGAGCAGTATGTACTGAAGCACCATCTTGTTTGCTGAATTTCTAAACTTTTGAACCGACTTTAATATTTTAAATTTTACATTTAGTTTTTTGATTATAAATATTTAGGAGTTAATTATATTTTATGCCGAATGAGTTAAATTAAATAAAAGAAAAAAAAACTCTACAAATTGGTGTTTTTAATTTTTTTTTTTATTCACTCAATTTTTCGCTTTTTTCGTCAAATCCAACAAATAAACAATTTTAGAAAAATAAAATAATTAATTTCTAAATTTTTGTAACATACTGTAAAACATATTTTTAATGTTATGCAGATTTTATAAAAATTTAAATGAGTGGACCCTGTTTAACAGTGATTGCTAACTCCGAAACGCGAAATTGGTGTTTAGTGGGATCAGAAAGATATCAACTATTATGAGCTACTTCAACCAAAGCAAACGATAACCGCAGACCTTTATTCACAAAAATTGATTCGTTTGAGTCACACTTTGGAAAAAAAACAACCACACAGAGTTAATGGATAGCTAGAAGTTATTCTTTTCAATGCTAGGCTAGGCCACATGTTACTCGGAATATGATAGAGAATATAGGCTGGGAAGTCTTATCTCACCCAGCTTATTCACCAGATTTGCCTTCTTCAGATTACCATTTGGTTAAATAAATTAAACAAGGGTTATAAAATTACGTTTTTTTAAACCAAGAAAATTAAAATTGCTGTATTTGGGTTTTTATAATTTTAATTATTTTATTTAACTGTTTTTTTTTTAATTTTTTTTAAATTTTAAAATTAATTTAAATATTTGAAAAATAAATATTAATCAATAATTGATTGAATCGCATGATATATGCCCATTATCAGTGTAAACTTGATCGAAAATTTTCTCTACCTGCTTGAAATCGTGATAATTACTAAGCAAAAGGGTCGACACATAATTTGATTTATCTTTACGAGTGAATACTGAAAATTTGCACACATACTTGAATGGCTCTCTAATTTTATTCTTTTCGAATTGATATCCATGCTCTACTGTTTTTTCAGCATCATGAACTAAAACAATCTCAGCTTTATCAGCATAGCTCTTTGCGTCAAAGGCTCGCTGCGTAGCATTAATGTGATCTACTAAGACTATTCCCCAAAGCTTGTTTTCATCTATACCAAGTTTTTTTTCAATTTGTTCAAAATTTTGCCAGCAGTAAACTTTGTGATTCATTGTTTTGTTATATGGAAGAAAATTTTCTACCCAATTAAGGTCTGTGTCAATAGAAACAACCTGTTTTCCAGTATCAACAGCCAATTTGTGAAGAAGAGGAGTTGAAAATCTCCCCATCCCAAGTTCGAGAAAATCTCCTGAAGTAACTAATGATGCCACTACAAGAGGAATTGCATTGCTTCCATATCCGTAATTAAAAGGTAAATTTACAAATTTCAATATTATGTCATTTGGATGCTGAATCAAATCAACTTCATTCTTAGTTACGTTTTTTGGTATTTGAATTTGGATACTTTTATGATCTTTTGTTTCCTTTTTAAATATTACTAAAATAAGTAAAACCATGCCAAAAATGATTGAAAAAATTTTCTTCATTCTATGCTAAATATTAAAATCTCAATTTGAAATAGAAGAAATAAAAAATAATTAACTTATTTTAAAGTTTAAATAAATTTATTTTCTGATAGTCGATTTGAAACTTTTGATTCTTTAATTTTGGACAAAAATTTTATAATTTAATAAAAGATTTCATTTATTGTATTAATTTCTAGACTATTAACTGAGCTTTTGAAATAGGTAAATCAAAAATAATATTGATTTTTTAAATTATTTGTACGAAAAAGTGCTTTTTTTAATTTTTTTAGAAATAAATCTGGCTTTGGAAAATTTATATTAAATTTAATAAAAAGCTGGATAAGAGGAAAATTTGTGACTTAAAGGAATTCTAATCTTCTGATCTAAAACAAAAAATAATCTAACTTCACTGGTCATATGTTTTTAATTTAAAACTTAAATAACAATTTTAAATATGTTTAAACCTTACTTGAATTTTAAATACAAATATTTTATAATTGAATTTTTATTTTAAATCATTTAAAATAATATGTAAGATAGTTAACTTTTATCATTTTTTAAGCTTTAATTTAATTTTGTAAGTTATTTTTTTTAAGAATCAAAAAGTATTTAGGATAAACCATTTATGGGACAAAATAATTGGGAAGTAAAGACAATGAGATTTTTATTTTTTTTTATTTATTATTTTGCTGAGGGCAGAATCGACCAAAATATATTCAGAAAATTAAAACAAAAATGTATATTTTAGTTTTTTTCCAAAATTCAATTCAAACAATATTTTTTCCTCCAAAAAAAAGAATTCGGATTTTGTAAAAAAGCTGAAATTTTAGCCTTATTTTAATTTTTTTTTCGAATATATGGTCATTAATTGAGATTTATTGAACATTTCGTCATACAAACTGAAGACAGATAAACTAGGGTTTTACTACAACCCTAATGTCTTTAGATCCTTTTTAAGTGTCATTTTTTTTCATTTGATTACAGCAGCAAGCGTTCATATTTACATTTATTGGCTTGTGATAGCTTCTGATTATTGTTTAAGCATTGAAATCTTGGAATTGAATCATAGTAACAAAATTTAAAATTTCAGTGATAAATCGCAGTCATTATAACAGCTTATTAGTTTATTAACAAAAAACTCTTTCAGAAACTTTAGTAATTTATTTTAGTCCAATTTTCTTTTAGATAAATTTGCACATCTTTTAATTAATCTCTTGGGCTTTTCAGCCCTAATGTTGAACGGTGATATCTACGAATAAAAATACTATTGGTGAGCTGGATTTTTCAAAAAGCCCAAGAACCAAAGAAATTATGGATTCAATTACTATTTCTTTCCTTTAATTATGTTGAAATTTCATTTAATTTATTGAAATAAAATAAAACGTTCGATTATGCTGCAACCTAAGCTTAGACATGTTTTTGGATCATGCACAAAAGTAAACTGATTTTTAGACAAAAAATAAAAAATTTTTTTTTAAATTATGCATTTTATGGTGTAAAAATTTAAACTTTACTTTACTTTAATTTAGTTTACACATCGAAAAAAATTTAAAAACTGTCAAAGTTATAAAATGTATTTTAGTACTAAATAATATTATTTTATTTGCAATTTTCAAGATAAAAATTTTGTCTTAGGTATATTTTTTTGAAAGCTTTCAATGATGATTTTTTCATTATTTTCCTTTATAACCGGATCAAAAATCTAACAGCAATAAAAAAATTTCATTTTAAGTGTTTTTTTTTCAATTATTATATAAAAATTATTTTTCTCTTATCGTTTTTATCTTTTTGACATATTTTTTTTTTATTAATTTTAAATATTTTTTTAAAATTTAATTATTCTTATTTTTATTTAATTTTATTAAATTTAAAAAAACAATGCAATATTGTAAATAAAATTTCATCCTTAAAATTTTTTTAATTTATTAAAATTTAGCTCCTGGATTGTTATGTTCATTTCGACTTTTGTTGACATTTTCTGTTTTTTTTGGGTTAACTATTCTTTATATGCAGAGAACCAATATGGGTATTGCCATTTTGTGTATGGTTAACCATTCAGCCGTTGACACCCAACAATTTATAGTTAATGCTTCAGTTGAATATCTAACATGCCATTTTGAGAGGACTAATTATACCTTAAAAGTATTTTGATTAATTGGTAATCTATGCTACTTTTTTTCAATTCATATTAGGATGGTAATTATTCATGGCCTAAAAAAACTCAAGGATTGATTTTATCTATGTTTTTTTATGGATATTTTTTTTCACAGGCAATTAAAATTTAATTAATTCTATGGTTATTAAGTTTTAAATTTTTTAGATACCTGGTGGCTGGTTGAGTTCGAAAATTGGAGGAGTTCGAACATTTGGCTTGTCAATTTTTCTTGGTTCAATTACAACTGTTTTTATTCCTTTCGCAGCACGAATAGATTTAAATCTTCTTTTAGTATTTAGATTTTTGACTGGTTTATTTCATGTAATTCAAGTCGAAATTTATCAGTTAATACACTAAAAAATAATCATTTAGGGTCCATGTTTCCCTTCTTTAGGCACTTTATGGTCTCATTGGGTTCCTCCAAATGAGAGATCTAGAATTCTTGGCATAGCAACTTCTGGCGTTCAATTAGGCAATATAATTGCCTTGCCACTTGGAGGAATTTTGTGTCAACATGGCTTTGACGGTGGATGGCCGTCCATTTTTTATATCTATGGCGTTCTTGGTATTGTTTGGGCTGGATTGTTTTTGATATTCTTTTCCGAATCTCCAGCTCATCAAAAGGGAATTTCTCGTCAAGAAAGTTTTTATATCATTCACAGTATCAAAAAACCATTTAATAGACCAGTAAGCATATTATAATTACTGCTTGTATATAAAGTTGTAAAAAATTAGTTTGAATTTAAACGAGATCAATCAATTTATAAATATTTTTTTTTATATTAAAGTCATATATATTTTATTATTGATAAATTTAAAGCTTTATTGCAAAAAATTATATTAGAATTTAAGTTATCCTGCTAGATTGCTTGTTTGCTGTTTTTAAAACAACAATTATTGATATATTCACATTTATACGCTTCAAGTTCATCAAAAATTTTTTTATCTAGAGTGTTTTTTATTTAAAAAAAAAAAAACTTATATAAATTTTGAAGTGCTTGTTTACAAAATTGTTGAATTATAATTTTTCTATTTATGTAGAAAAAAACTCCTTGGAGATCTCTTATAACATCAAAAGCATCATTAGCCATATATGTGGCTACTTTTTGTTTCAATTGGGGAGCTTATTTATACATGACTCAAATTCCCACTTACATCCGTGATGTACTAAAATTTGACATTGAATCTGTAATTAACAGCCGATAATAGATTTCATTTTTCATTTTTGATTTCTTCTCATTTAAGAATGGATTTCTTTCTTCGATTCCTTTTATAGTGTCATGGATAGTAGTGATTAAATCAAGTTTTATTGCTGACTATTTAATAACAAAAAATAAATTACAAAAAATATCTGTCAGAAAGTTGTTCACATCACTTTCAATGTTTACACCAATGTGGGCTCTCATATTTTTATCACATGTGGATTGCTCTACTCCTTATCTTGGTGTGTTTTTTTTGATACTTGGCCAAGCTCTAAAGTAACTTTTACTTAAAATAAAAATTATCTGATTACCACATAAATTTTCAAAGTGGATGTGCAGGAACTGGAGGTTTTTTTATTAATTCACATGAAATAGCTGGTCCATTTAGTGGAATTTTAATTGGTATTCAAAACATGATTGGAACGATACCAGGATTTATAGGTCCTTACATAGTTGGACATATAACTTCTAATGTATTTTATACGTTTAATATTAGATTTTATTTAAATTTTTCTATTTTTTAGCATAAATTAGAAGAATGGAAAATTGTGTTTTGGTTAACTTCATTTTTATACTGTTTTGGATGCATATTTTATTTGATATTTACAGAAGTGGAAGTTCAACATTGGGCAAAATGTGGTGAAAATCAAACTAGACCAAATCTAAATAGTGATAAGATAGATTTGAATGAGCTTAACTTAAGAATCACTAAAAATTGATTTTTCTTAAAAAAATTAATCAGTAAAAATTTTAATAGTTAACTTTTTATTTTATTTCACATGTATAAGACTTGGTCACTCATAAAATAAACCAAAAAATTTCACCATTTTGGAAAATATTTTAAAAACTTAAAAAAAAACTGCAATAAATAGATGAACAAACCAACTCCTTTCACCATAGGCTCTTAATTTTTAGAAATATTACTGAAATATTTTTTTTTAATTTGCAAACTTTTTGTTTTAGAAACCCTACTCGTATATCATTTTTTCTATAGATTTTGTTTGAAAAACTGTTTGGTACAGTGAAATTTTGAACAATAGAACAGAACAAAATGTTTATAAGATATAACTTCTTTTTTATAGATTAAAAGCAAGTTCTGTAAATACAGCATAGTGCAGCATTCATAGTTGCATTATTAAGAACATTCTGGTAAAACTTTGCAAATTAAGTATGATTAAAATTTGAAAATATTTTGCTTCAATGCACTTTACATTGTTGTATTTTCAGAATTAGGAAAAATCTTTAGAAAAAAAGTTTTAATCTTTTTTTTATTTTGTACCAAATTTCTTGGCATAGCAACTTCCAAAACTCATTGTTTAAATTTTCTCATCATTCACTTCATTTTGATTTTTTCATCAATACTAGGTTTAGAATTTTTAAAAGACTTCTTATTAGATATAATTGAACAATTTTTTACTCGTTTGTGAATGATCAAAATTATTATGAGGAGATGTATTTCTACTGTATTTCTCAGTGAATCTGACTGTGTTTGTGTAGAAGAAAAACCCTATTTCATTTTGATGGCAATTTTGAGTTGGACGGAAAAGAAGTAACTTTTCCTAAATTTAAAATAGTTTTTTAATTTGAAATTTCAGTAAAAAAAGAACAACTAGGATTATTTCAATCTTATTGTTAAACGTTTTTTAATGTATCTGTAAAATAAATTCACGTAATCTTTGCTTGAGATCCCAAGACGGCTATGATGTTGATAGTTGATGCTAATAATCAATAAGTGAATGAATAAAAAATGAGCGTTAGCGTTATTTTAAAGCTCAGAGCTCCTAGTATTAATAATTTTCCAAGATTACGTGGAGTTATGTGAAAAATATTTAAAGAATGTTTTCGGGTTTCCGATGTGTCTTGACTGGTTTTATATTCTTGAATCGGTTAAATGACAACTAATGGAATAGAGCTACCTAAACCGAGACTATTAGGAGTCTAAGTTTATTTAAGGCCTGGTGATGTTATATTTTTAGTAGACCTGGCTTATTCATCTTAGCATTTATTAATTCTACTTTCTAGGTTTCCATTTTTCTTTTAAATAAAAAATTTGAATAGATGATCAAAAAAAAAGAATAGAGTATTCATTATTGGTATATTTATAATTGCTTAAGAGCACGGTATTTGATTGTTAGATTTTAATCAAATTAAAAATAAGATTTGTTCAAGAAAGAAAGCCATGTTTGCTAAAAAAAGATCAAACAATTGAATAAATTATCTTAAATTAATTTATCTATTTTATTAAATTAAATGGATGAAGATTAAAAAAACATATAAAATGTTAATCTTAAAAAACAAAACATAAAGAAAAAATTGAGACTTTAACTTTGTAAAAGAGTGAAGTAAAACATAAATTAGAACACAATTAACTTAAAATGTGACTAAAACATATACACTTTTTGCTAAATGTGAACAAAACATAAATGACTAAATAAATTATTCAAAAAGTGAATAAAACATATCGAAATAAAAAAAAAACTAACAAAAAACTTCCTAAATGTTCAATTGCTAAATTTACTATTAAAAAAGAGGTCAAGAATCATCTTGATTCAATTGATATATTGAAATGTGAGGGAGGTCATAAAACATTTAAGTATAATGGCAAGCATACAGTTTATATTAACCCAGATTGTTTCTGCCCAGATTGTACGAATTGCACATGCAGTAATTTCCTGGACGCAGCAATATGTATCCATTTGGTAGGCTCTTGCTTTCTTGTTTCTAAAGACTTCTTTTGTTTCAAAATCTAAAACAAAAAAACGAAAAGTCGGGCCATGGTACGAAATGGAATAATATATGTTTTTTTCACTGTTTTTATTGATGAAATTGACTTAAATTTTTTTATATTTTGTATAAATTTATATGTTTTGGATCATTTTTTGATAAATTTAATTTATGTTTTATTCACAGAATTTAAAAATAAGTTTATGTTTTGATTCACATTTTTATAAAATAAAAATAGCTTTATGCTTGATTCACTTTTTATATGTTTTGGTAACATTTTATATGTTTTTTTAATCTTCATCCAAATTAAATAAATAATTAAAAAAAAATTAATTAATTTTTTTACTTTGGCTAATAAGAAAACAGAATGCCATTAGAGATATAAAATTTTGTTTTTAAGTCTTATTAATTATGTTTTTATTAAAAGGATTTATTAAGAAAAATTATCAGCTAACAATTTACTTAGAAATTTTAAAACATAAAATCATGTGATTCAATTTGAAAAATAATTTAATTCATATGCTTTAATCAAGTAACGAAAATAATTTTCTTTTTAAAATGAACAATAATGCTTATGACAATGATGATATTACATCGCCACTATGGAAAATTAAAAAGGGCAAAAATGGCGATCAATATCTGACATTTTCTGGAAGCTCTGCTACAGCCTTAGATCGAAACTGGCCACAAAATTCCACTAGTCAAATAAAAGTCTACAAAATTCGATGGTTCATTTTACTTGTAATTAGTTTATCAAATATTTCAAATGCTTTCAATTGGATTTGTTTTGGATCCATAGCCGATTTTACTGGCGATTTCTATAATATATCCTATAAATCAGTAAATTTTTTATCTCTATTATACCTTATTGTATCAGTTCCATCAGGTTTTATTTCATTTTGGCTCATTGATACCTTCGGAATTAGGGCAAGTATTAATCTAGGTGCATGGATAAATTTTCTTGGAAGTGCAGTAAAAATGGCAAGTTCACTTGATCTAGCTGATGCCCAGCCTCTAGTATCCAGCTCAAATAAATATTCAGTTCTTTTAATAGGACAATCATTGTGCGCTCTAGCTCAGCCGTTTGTTTTGTTCGTAGCGACTAAATTTGCAAATACATGGTTTGCAGATGACCAACGATCATTAGCCAATACAATTGCCTTGGCTTCGAATACTTTAGGAGTTCTTATCGGTGCATTTGTTTCTCCTCAAATAGTATACAGCTCTCAAGAGTTTATTTCTGAAATAAGTTTGCTAAATATTTTATCGTGTTTTATATCGGTAATTCCTGCTATTTTGGCTGCCTTTATAAATAGATCTAATCCGAAGTTGCCTCCAAGTTTTAGCGCTATTTTAAACAATCCGAATACAGAAAGAAGGGAATATGTTCTAAATGAAGCAGAGGAAGACGAAAATAATTTTTGGTCAAATTTTAAACATTATTTGACTCAAATAGCAAAGCTATTATCATCTAAAGACTTTTTTATCTTGTTTATGAGCTTTGGCCTAAGTCTCGGCCTTTTCAATACACTTACAACTTTGTTGGAGCAAATTTTGTGCACTAGAGGCTATTCAGACACAGATGTTGGATATTTTGGAGGAGCTATGATAATATCAGGAATGATTGGCTCATTAATAACAGGTTTTGTCTTGGATAAAACCAAGCGTTTTGAGGAAATTTCAAAAATTTGCTTTTGTATTAGTGCTCTGTCAAACGTGCTATTTGTAATATTACAGCTTTACAATAATGACAACTCGTTAATCTATTATCTTTTACTGATTTCGTTTTGTTTGACCGGATTTTTTGGTTTACCATTGTTGCCAATTTGCATGGATATGGCTATTGAATGTGTATACCCCATACCCGAGGCTGTTTCAACTGGCCTATTGTTTATAGCTGGACAGATTTTTGGTGTTGTTTTGATTTTAATTTATCCTGGATTAGCCAAAGATGTTGCACAAAATTCATTTGTATATCAAAATATTCAAACTTGTTCCAAGGTTAATGTGACTGGAGAGTTCAAGACTGAATCGAATTTAAGTGTGCTTGATTTTAGCTATCCATTATACGGACAATGTGTACTACAATGTTGTATTGCTATTTTTTTTACAATTTTTTTCAAATGTTCATATTTGAGACTTAAATCAGAACAAGAAAAAATAGCTGAACAAATTTTTAATTCTGTTAGAAATTAATGTTTTTTAATTGAAATTTTTTTTTCAACAATTTTTATTAAATATATAATTTTTAAAATTTTTTTTTTATCACATTCAAATATATCTCTTAATGTATCTCCTAATAGATCTCCAAATGGAGTAGATAGAGAACTGATTAACAAATCTAAACTTGAACAAGTGCAAAGCTATGTATCTAGGAAGGAGAAAAGAAAAAGTCAAATACTTATCTAACAAAAATTTAAAGAAGAGATAACAGAAGAAAAAGATTTGGGTGTTGTTGTTAAAAATGATTTAAAATGGAACAAAAAATGTACTTTTTTTTAAGAACCTTAGTCGAGAATCATTAAAATTTATCTATTCATCACTAGTGAGACCTCACATAGAGTATACAGTAGAGACCTGAAGTCCGTTTTTAATAGGAGACATTAAAATCCTTGTAAAAGTAGAAAGAAGAGCGAGAAAACTGATTGGTTTTACCAGAACTAGACTTTATTAAGACAGACTGAAATACCTAAATCTTATGAGTCTTATCGTCGTTCGAGGGGTGACTTTATTCAAGTTTATTAAACTTAAAATGACTTCGAAAAAGTATCGTTAACAAATGGTATTAATTTTGCTTGTTGTAAAAAAATCTACGAAGGCCACATGACCAAAGACTTGTCGGAGAAATAAATCGCAAAGGCTCATTGAGATATAATTTCTTAAAAAATCGCTGTGTAAAATTATGGAACAGCTTATCAGTGAATTCTTTTAATGCACAAGCAATAAACAGCTTCAAAGCGGTGATTCACAAGAAAGTTTTTGGAATAGTGAAAAGCAAAGTTTGTCAAAATCTAAAAATTAATAAGGCTAAACGCTTTTGAGCGTTAGTGTAGATACAATATCTATAATTCAGATACTATTATTATCACATTCAAGTATTTGATATAAATCCAATAGAAAATGCCTAAAAAACCTAGTTTTAAATTTTAAATTATAAGAAAATAGAAGAAGTATAATACCAGAATCTTGTTTTATACATTCCTGATAAATTATTGGATATATGTGCATTAAAGATTGGCTAGATAAAATAATTGAAAAAAAAAGAATATTTGATTGTAATTGTGAAGTCCGGAATCAAGTTTACTCTGTTGACACCAGATGTACGAAAAAACTAATTTTTTCAGAACATTTTCTCTTTATTAAAAGCATAAAATTTTATTGAAATTTTTTTCAGAAAAATTAAATTATGTTTTTAGGAAGAATAAGATAGTCATTTGAAAAAATTTTTATAATGAATTTCAAATATTTTATTTTTAATTAATTTAAATGAGAATTTTTTTAAAAATGAACCTCTTCATCAGAAAAATCAGCAGCTTTATTTTCATATGCTAGCGATTTGACTGATTTGGTTTCAACAATTGAATAGTC
>VANL01000860.1:0-21915 GCA_006352455.1 Brachionus sp. 'Tiscar'
ATCGGTAGGCTGAAAAGAAGGACCTGATCCATTCTATACGGCCTGAGGTTACCCCTCAAATTATTTAATTAAATAAATAAATAAATAAAAGAAAAAGTTAAGTACTTAGGAATTACATTAGACTCAAAACTTACATTTAGTTTAATGTTGGATGAGAAAAAAGAGCGCTGTAACTCAAGACTAAATATTATTAAATATCTATAGAATAAAAAATGGGACCACAAACCCAAAACATTAGGATTAATAGGATCAATTCTAGATTATTCTTTTCCTTGTTTAAATTCACTCACAGAAACCAACATTAATATTAAAAAAAATACAAGTGATTCAAAATTCGGCAGTCAGATCCATCTTGAAACTAAAATCTCGAACAACAAAATGCATCACGAAGCCTTTAATAAACTTTATTTATTAACAGTTTCGAATCGACTGTTTGAATTGAGTGAGAGATATGTTAGGGCAGGACTGAGTCATTCTATTCCATTGGCTTTCAGACTGGTGGAAGAATACAAAAATGGTTTCGAAGCAAGATATATTGAATCCCCAACTCCATTGTGTAATTGCTACCTTACTATTTCTTCTTTTTTCTCTGAAAAATCAGACATTTAAAAATATGTGTCCTTTTATTCTCTTTTTCAATATATCTAATTATAATTTTCTTCTATTTTAACTTTTTTTATTTTTTTTTTTTTTTTTTATATATTTTATCTTATTTTCACCGATGCTAGTACCACCGAGACTTACGAGATAGTACCAAGGGAAAATCTACAAGCAACGCTACCTGGTACTTCAAATCAAGCTCAAGCTCTCGTTGAAAATCGAAGGCGCAAAGAAAAAAACAAGGCAAAAACAAAGATTATGAGCTCCAAATCGAGTGTCAAAGTCTTAAAGAAGCGATTGATTATATCAACCAACTGGACTCGATCGGATAAATGAAGGAGAAAAACGCTTCTACAATTGCTCAAAAGAGTGTCCCAAAAGATTAAAAGCAAGTAATTAAAACTAAAAGTAAAAGAATTAATTAGCTTAAATTTAATTAAATTTTATTTGCTTTTTTTTTTCATTTTTTAATCTTGTATTTTTATTTTTTATCTAATGAAATATCTAAATAAATAGTCGCTTATCTTTTTATCTAGTGTTTTAGACAAGATGAATTAAAAGCCAAGGTTGCTTTAAAGTACCTTCCTTGTTTCCTAGATCAGACCCATTTCATCCATTTTTAAAGTCAAATTCAGAAATACATCTAGACAATTATGACTTGATTAGTGCCGATTTGAAAAATCCAAACAATCTTGATTCAAAATTAAAAGCTTTTAAAGTTAACGTTTTTAAATTAAGTGCTACAAGTCCAAGTTATATCACTCCTATGAAAGTGCTCAAAGTAAAAAGTTTGAAAGGTATTCTATGCCTTTCTGTTATTTTCCAAAATTCACAATGCACATTTTCACAACAAAAAAAATCTAAAAAAAAATATTAATGAATCTATTTTAAGTATTAAAAAGTCGTTATACTGCAAAAAAGTTGCTAAAGATGCTAAAATTTCATAAGAAACTTTTGGTCATCCCTGGGAATAAGCTATCAAATCAGCTTTGGATTAAAAAAATTGAAAACTCAGAATAAAAATAACTTTTTAGAATTCTTTTCTTATAATGATTTAATTAAATCAAAATTAAAAATTAAAAAAACCTTTATGCTCCTTAAATGTAACAATTTTACATGGTTCAATTACAATGATGATTTTATACATGGATTGTAGATTTTCAGTTAATTGACATAAATAATCTTAAAAGCCCAAAAAAATAATCTTTCATTCTATGGTAGTTAACGTAATTTATCCTGAATTTGCCAAATTATTTAAAGAATTTTTCAAAAATTTAAAATTTCTAAATATAATATATTTTATGTTCTTATTATATATAGATAACAATTAATTTATTTGTGTATATAGCAAGATTTCTATGCATCTAGCTACCATAGATGTCTTCCTAGTAAGACTTCTTCGCAAGCCTGCTTGCCGTAGCTCATAATTATTATTATAAAAATTTATATTTTTTATTAAAAAAGGATTTTTTTCAAGAAATTTTTTTACTAAAATAGTCCTAAATTTTGGTAAAAATACGATAATTCATGTTAATTACCGTAGATTGGGTAATTTTTTATTTTAGGAATAAAATTTAAAAATTTCGAAAAGACTTTCAAACATAAAAAAGCTTCTTAATTAAAAATAAAGGGTTTATTGATCAAATTATCACTATAATAATTAAGCAAAATGTTTTCATCTTTTATTGTAAATTCTTTTTTCAATTATAATATTATACGATTTAAATAATTAAAAAATAAAATATCAAAATAAATTTATTAAAATTTTATTATCTAAATTTTCTCAAAAAAAAACAATTAACCGATGCTATCTTTAATGGAATTTTATTCGTTTAAAATAAGTTAGAATTTTCTTTTAATTAAAAAAATTAAAATGCTTTTTCATTTTTTAATTTGTTTTGGAATCAAGCATAGACTGTCTGTCTGATGCTTTTGCCCATTCACGAGTATATTTTGTTTTTCGCTTTACTCTTGCATATGGTCCCATTTCAGTACAAGTAATAAAATCATACAAAACTTTTATCCATGAATGATGACATGGTAGGTTGTCATAGAATTCAGGTGCTATTTTTTTCACTTCAGGAAGTCTGTAGCCAGGAATATTTGGAAAATCATGATGTTCATTGTGGTATCCAACATTGAATGTAATTAGATTTAGTGGTCCATAATAAGAATAAGTCTCAAAGCCTTTAACAAATACATAATGCTCGGCAATAAAGTGACCAGCAATCGGATGCAAGCCTAGACCCAAAAGAGTGCCTAACAAAAGATAAACAACCGATTTAATTCCGAATAAATAAAATATAAAACCATCAAAAACAATTTGAATGGTCCAATTGAGTATTTCTAAAAATGTCATTTTTTTTGGCAAGACAATGACAGGTCTTAAACAATAAAACAATGGTTGCAAAACAATGAACAAAAATTTTCCAATAAACGAAGAAAATAAAATTCCTTCAATTTTTGTAGGCAAATCGACATCAATTAGCTCGTCGCCCTGATACTTATGATGATCAAGGTGATATTTTCGAAAAGTTATTGAAGCCGGAACACCCAAAGGCAAGTTAGCAAAAAATCCTATCAGTCTATTTGCAAATGGTCTATGAGCTCCAAATGCTAAATTATGAGCTACTTCATGCAAGCCAAGTGATAATGAATGATTCAATGTTCCACCGACAACATAAGAGAGAAATAATATTTCAATCCATGACATGTCTCGTACTAAATATGACATACAAAGCTGAATAAAAACCATGATTGTTAATTGAATCGAAATTTTTGGATCATGCCCCATCAATTTTTTAATTTGTGGATATTTTGCTAAAAAGATTTAATTTAAAAATTCTATCATTTTTTTAATTAACAAAAAAAACCTAGAATTTGTTTGCGTCTAGATGCATGAGGTTCATCGGTTGCTTCCCAGTAAAAATCGTTCTTATTTGATTTGAACAAATCTTCCAGAAATTCTCCCAGCATCGTTTTAGATCTAAATTAAAAATTTTTTTTTTTAATTTAAATTTTCATTGAATATTTATAATTAAAAATTTTAACCATTATTTAAAGAAAAAATTTGCTTTAAAAATTTGATTAAATACCTATTTGTTATAAATCATTAATTGATATTCCTATTCAAATAACAAAAATTTAATTAAGATTGTTTTGAAAATTCAAATTAGATGTTAGGGTTTAAGATAAGATGAAAAAAAATTATTACATAAAATATATAGATCTTTTAACATAAAAGAATTTAGATCAATAAATTCACACACTGCTCGCAAAATTTACATATGAAAATAAAGATCTAAAAAAATTTTTTTCCATAATAATTTGTCGATATTTATTTAACTTTGATAGACAGCTTAAACAAATTTTCTCGTTAAAAAAAAAGATCTTCTTTTTTGATTCAAATAACCAAATTTTATTTAACAAAAATCTTTAATTTTTTTTTGATAAGATTTAGGTTTTTAGCTTAGTCTGGCTTTGCATCTAAAAAAATTTTTCGAATTTTTTATCTATCTTCTCAGAGATAAAAATAAATTGTAGCAATAACTAAGAAATTATTTTTGATTTTAACAAAAAAAACAAGTTTACATGGCCTAAAATATTTTTTCTTAGACTCACAACCAATCTATTTTTATAAATTTCTAAAAACGTTGATTTTAATTCTCCAACTTAAGATTCATTTGATTATTTGTTACTTTTGAATTTTGATTTTCTGAATTCAAATTCAACCTTTTTTAAAGCTACAGAATATATGCGTTTAAAAAGAGAAGTATAAAACTTTAGTAAATAAATGAAAAACAAACGATATTTGAAATTATTTAGGACAAAAGCGTTGCCTAGTTAGCTTATTTTATATTCTTTTACTTTAATAAATATTCGCGATTTACTTGTTTTTTTTAAACTTGAAAATATAATCAGGCTAATTTTCAATAAAATAATAAACCTAATCATTCTATCAGTTGGTGATTTTTAGCTAAAATCTTTACATTATAAGTTCAAATTTTAATTATTATAAATTCAAGATAAAATTTATATATCTTGTTATTTGAACTTTATTTAAATTATGAATTATAGAATATATTCAAACATAAAAAGTTTATCTCTCATACAAATATGCAAACATAACGTCTTATTATTATTATTATTATTATTGTTATTATATTGTGAACCTTTTTTTGCTTGCCTTTTTTTTTAATAAAATGATAAAAACAATCACAAAAAATTAAATTTAGATAAATAAAGATCAATGTATATTTTTAATAAATTTTTCTTCAGTCAGAAAAATGAAAAAAAAAAATTTAGAATTTATTTTAAATAATGATCTTAAAAGTTATTTTATCAAATTTAAAAAAAAAATGTAATCCTGTAAATTTAATAAAAAAAATTAACTTTATTAAAAGACATTAAAAATTAAATAAAACATTTTTCTCTTTCTCTCTCTCTCTCTCTATGAAATTTAAAAAAAATTAGTATTATTTTTCAGTACGTGATGTTTTAATATTTCTAAATAATTTCATTTTACTTTATAGCTCTCTAGGACAAAAAACCTTAAGAAAAAGAATTAAATTTTTACTTTTGGTATTTAGTTTAACAAATTTAAGTAAAGAAAAATTCAAGTTAAAGCTTTTTTTAAATTAAAAAAAAAACACTTTAAAAACTTAGCAAAAAAACTTTTTTGATTTTTTTGATGAATTAAAAAAAAACAAAATGGTTTATTTCACAAACAAACAGAATTTTAACCTTTAGAATTTGTCTAGTATTTGTTTTAATTGTTTTAAAATTCTTTTTTCTGGAATTTGAACAAATCCTAAGAAAATTTTTCTCTCCTTTTTACCCTAAAAAAATTTAAATTAATCCATAAATAGGGAATAAAAAAATATTTCAAAAAGATTTTTCTTATTATTTAATTAAATAATAAAAAAGAAAATTTAAAATAATTCGTTACAGTTAAATCGAATTATTTTAATCAAACATAGAAAAAAAATTATATTAGGAATTACATAGGAATTATAAATGAATAAATAACAAATTCAAAGTAAATATTAAATTCTAACTTAAACAAATAGAAAAAAAACTGTATTCAAATTTTAAATTTGAATTTTATTTTATCATATTTAAGATTTTAATTTAACTAAAGAAATAATTAAATAGAAACATTTCTGTGAAATATGCGAAAAAAATCGAAATTATAAACAAGAAATTTGAATTTTTTTTCAAATAGATCAAGCGTTCATTTCGAAACAAGCTGGCGATAAATTCATTCAAGTCTTTTTTCGAAATGATTTTGAAGATATTTTAAATAAACAAAAATATATTCAAAAAAAATTTGATTGAATTTGCAATCGGCAATCATTAAATATTTTTTTATTTAAAAAAAATTATAATAAAATACAACTTAGAATATAAGAAGAAACAATATGATCAATTCAGAATTTTAATTATAATTAAAAAAAAAAATATTATCACTTTCTTTTTTTGATATTAATGCGTAGTTTTTAAGCAATAAAGTGTTTCATTGGAGATAGTATATTTGATAACTTTTTTGTTCATCAAAATAAAAATCATGCCTTTTTAGATTGAAATAAAGAAATAAAAATTTCAGTTAAAAATAAATTTTTTTAAATAAAAGTAATCATAAAACTTGTCGAAAAATTTGAAAATTTATGACTTGATTATCATATTGAAATTTAATTCCTAGATTAATAATTTCTAAAAAAATAAATGCAATTAATTCGTAAGAAAGAATAAGCTTATTACAGCAACAAAAAACTTTAAAAATTTTTTATTAAGAAAATGGCTAATGATCAAATTTACATAACATAACATAACATATTTTTAAAAAGCAAATATAATTTGAGTTATTTATTTTTTAGAATTTTAAATTAAAAAGTGTAAAAGATTAAAAAAGCATTAGTGCCGAAAATAAAAATTTTCAGTTAGATAAATTATAACATAGATTTTTTTTCAAAAATTTATATTAAGTAAAAATACAATAAAGAGTCAGATTATGGCACCATTTTTTCTAAATTTTATTTTATAAGCTTTAATATTTACTAATAAAAGATTTTATTTCTAATATTTTTCTAAAGCATTCATATTATGAAATTTAGTATTTCTTAAAGCTTCTTCGTATTATTTTATAAGAGTTATTTATTAGAATTTTTTATCAGACATTTTCAAAAGGTTTATGATTTTATAAAGTGAAATTTTATTTTAATTAATTAAACTTAAAGCATAAAAATCAAATCAAATTAAAAATCAAGATTATTCAAAACAAAAAAAAATTCGTTTTTATTTAATTGCTGACAAGTAAAATATTTTTCTTCAATTTTAAACAAATAATCATACATAAAAAGTTTTAAAAAAAAAGAAAAAAAATTTAAATTTATATAAAAAAATTATTTAACTTAGTTATTAAAATTATTTTGTTTTGTTTGAAAATCATACGATTTAGAAAAGCATTTGAACTACATAAAATTAAAATTTTAATTTAATAAATCACACCATAAACAAATCATAAATGATTTTAATTGAAACATTAAAATTTTCCAATTTAATTAGTAATTTTAGATTGCTCCTACTTAAACAATTGCTCAAAATTTTCTGTCAAAAATCTGATGATCTGATCTGTTTATAAATAACTATCAGTTCCGTTCTAAAAAATCAAAAATGAAACTTTTAGACTAACTTAATTTTTTATTTAGATGTATTTGAAACTATAACTAATTTTAAAAATTATTTGAATATATACTGTTTAAGGGATCAATTTTTAATATTTAGGATGCTCTTATCTTTTTAAATCTTATAACTAAAGAAATAAGAAATTAAATTTTTTAATAAAATTTACATTTCAATTGAAAATTAGCATTTTTTAACTGGGTTACTTTTATTCAATAATTTTAAAATCTTAATGTTAAATTATAAGACAAAATTCTAAAATTCACTAGTACCATAAAAAACTATTGAGATTTTTCTTTAGGTTGGCTAGGGGGCATTTACTTTTAAAGTTTGCCGTTTTGATGAAAACTATAAAACAATTTGAAAACTATGAAAATTTGAAATTCCAATAGCTTAATAATATCAATAAGCTACAGAAGGGGGCCTGTGGAGCGAGACTAAAAATTAAGTCCCACTATGGTAGCTATCATTTTACAAAATATAAAAGAAATTCATAATTAATACAGTTTTGGTCTAGCCCTAATTCGTTCACTTGCTTATAATCGTTAATAAAATTTTTTTCTTTCTTTCCTTTTCCTTTTCTTTCAGTTTAAAATTCGTTTGGCTATAAATACAAACAGGAAACACAAACTGCTAACAACGATGGATTGAGTGAAAGCAAAGGTAACCCATATTAAGTGATAAAAAAAAAAGATTTCAAGTTATAGAAATTGTTTATTCTGAATTCAATTAAATAATTTAAAAATTCTATTTTATCAAATATTGATGGTATCTCCCTTTAAAAATTATAATAAATGTACATCATATTAATTCACGCTGAAATTACTCAAGCCAAGCACGAAAAAATATCTGTTTATATTTTTTGAATGTAACTTGCCTTTTTTTTTACTTTTAATAGGAATTAGTGCATTTTAATCTCGTCTGTTTTTATAACTTAAAACAAAACTCTAAAAAAAACGGCATTGTGAAATTTCTTACAAAACTTCCAATACTAAAGCATAAAAAATTTATAACTTTTTTTCTAATGCTCACAAGCTTGTTCTTAAGATGAAACAAAGTGAAACAACTGTCTGCAAAATATGTGCAAACTAATTGCGTTTTATTTTTTAATACTTTTGAATATCATACAATTTTGCAGACTTCCCCACTAGGCGAAACATCAGTTGTTTCACTTTGTTTTATTTTAAGAACAAGCTTTTGAGCATTAGAACAAAAGTTATAAATTTTTTATGCTTTAGTATTGGAAGTTTTGTAAAAAATTTCACAATGCCAAAAAAAACTCAAAAAGATTATTTAAAAAAAAAAATCTTCTTTATAATTAATTCTAACTTTATTAATAAAAAAATGTTATATATTTTTAATTCGTTTATTAGATTCATTAAGTTCAATAGGAATGCTTCTTTTTTCCGACGAATGTCCATGTTCAATAGGTGCACTTACAAATAATTGATCTTTTTCAATAATACACTTTAATTGATCAAAATCAGTGTCTTCGGGAAGTCTACATCTTTTATAAATGTGTATTTTCGAATACTCATCTTTTGAATGTTTAATCTGCTCTCCTCTGACTATCAAGTCATTGTCTTTACAAGTGACTTTGATATTTGATGGATCAATACCATATGGCAAAATTATATTCAATTGAATTGTTTTATTTCCTTTACTGTCTTTGGAAATTTTTGGCACCATTTCATGCTTGCCTTTGGCTATCTTTTTCTGCTCACTCATCAAAGGCATCTCTATTACAAGATTTCCTAGTGAAGTAACAAAGCTAGCTAGCTTGTCTGTTTCTGCGTTCTCTGGTAGATCGTAAGTTCGTCTAAATTCTTTGTGAACAAAATCACCTTCACCTAAATCAATTCTTCCATCACCACCAGTAACAATTAGTTTCTTATCGTTAATTTTTGTTTTGATTGTTTCCGGATCAAAGCCTATACAATCAAGAGTAACTCTAAATTTATGAGGTACTCTTGGGGGTTCTGGAATGTCACTAAAAAATTGAGGTTTGTTGATCCAATGTAAATTTCTAGCAATTGATCTATCAATCTCATCATAAGGATCAAACAATTCAAGCATCAAAGGATCGGTTCTTTGACCTTCTTCAGGCCAATGAGTCTCAAACA
Source organism: Brachionus sp. 'Tiscar' (assembly GCA_006352455.1). Lineage (NCBI taxonomy): Eukaryota > Metazoa > Rotifera > Eurotatoria > Ploima > Brachionidae > Brachionus > Brachionus sp. 'Tiscar'. The sequence continues at coordinate 9,405 of VANL01000860.1, forward strand.
TTGAACGTGGAAAATATTGATGTTTCAACAAAGGCATATTTTTATTTGTCTATTTTAATCGATTTTTATTTATAGTAAAATTAAGAGGCTGGTTGCTTAAAAATATTTAGATTGTATTTTTAAAATTTCATACTTTTATAGTATTTTTAGACTCGACCTAGCCTAGAAATCTGATTTGTCTTTAGAAGGATCAAACCTTTAAGAAAATTTTAAGGATTGAAAATTTTTAATCAATTTCTATCCATTTAAAAATAAAATGTTCGATTCTATCTATATTTCGATAAATAAAATAATACTTATGTGAAATACTTTAAAACTAAAACTTTTAAAACATATAAAACATATTATGTTTTATGCAAATTAAAACATATGGTAATTTAATAAAACATATTAAAACATAAATACAACATATAAAATTATAAAAAAACAAAAAAAAAATTTTTCAGATTTTGACAATTACTGAAGCAGGTCCGGCTCTAAATAAATAATAATGCGGTTAGATTATGATATTAATTAAGATGTTAAGAATTTTGTCTAAAAAAACAAAAGTTACTGAATACTGAATATGACCATTAACTTCTTAAAATTATTTGAATACGAAAGTAAAAGAATTGAAATTAAAACAATACCTTTTTGAATTATTCAATATTTTTTTTTATTATTAACTAAATTTTTGAGAAAGTTTAAATTAAACTTTAAATTTTATGTGCATTGTAAATTCACAAGATTGCTGTTAAATTAGATTTTAAAGAAAATTTTTATACTAATTTTATTTTATTTTGTTTATTTAAATAATGTTACAAATCGAAATAAGAATTAATAAACAGTTTAATTCTTATATAAATTCTTAAGAACTGCATAGATTTCAAACATTATTTCACTAATTAACAATGTGAAGTGAAATAATAAATGAAACTATGTTTTAGAATTAACTAAATGAAATCAGTCTCTCTAAGAGAAGGTATCAAACCTTAAGAATCAATCAGATATTCATTTTTAATTAACGTTTTACCCAATTCACAAAAGTTAAAATAATTATATCAAAAAGTATTGATGTTTTTTGTTTTTAAAATAACGGTCTATTTATTCATTCACTCATTCTTCATTCATTCATTCATTCACAACTATATATAAAAAATACTTTTCAGGTTTTTAATGGTTGTATAGGAGTAAAAATCTTCGCCATATTAAAAGATTTATACATGAGGTTGGGAGGAGTTCAAGTGTTGCATTTCAAATAAATGACATAGCAACTGTCTTTTTAAATTAGAAATTCTTATATTTGGGAAGTTGATTAAAAATTAGGAAATTTTAATGAATGGCGCAAAATTTGAAATAATTCCGAAAAATAATATAAGAGTTGAATGATATTCTTAATAATAATTTAAAATAAATAAAATTAAAAAAAAAATGAATCCGAATCAAAAATGGGAAAATTTTAAAAAAATCTTAACAAAAATTTATTGCAAAATTTTTTTGCAGAAACACATTTTCACTTAAAGTTTAACTTAGTTTTTTATAACTGCACATTTCTGCAAAAAATTTTTGAATGCAGAATTATGCACAACACAACGATATGGTTTAACATTCTTTTCTACACATGATTATGTGTCTCTGCATTAAATTTTATCATTTCAAACACTCTTTGAAATTTCTTTAAAAGATAAATTTTGAGCATGAGGATAAAAATTTTTATCAGAAACTTCAATTTTCCTTTTTTGCTTTTTTATTTACAACCATTAAACTTTTTTATATTTTTGGAAAAAGATTTAATTTTTGCTTCTTGTTATCTTTAAAAAAATAAACAAAATTTAAAAATCTAAATTAAACTAGAAAATTATTTTAATGTTATTCTAGACTCATAAAATTTTGCATGTTAAAGTTTATGGTCAAAAATTTTTTTTAAATTTTTAAGAATTTTTTTAATTGAAAAATTTAATTCACTGACATATTTTCATTTGTCACAGCAAAATATGTGAAACCATGGCTGAGTGTAGTGCATAATTCTGCATGAATAAAATTTTTCCTATTTGCTATAAAAATATGCTTCTGCGGCAATAAATTTTTTTCCCAAAAAGTATTTAAAAACCTTTTTTAATACGATATTTGGAATTTTAAAAACAAATTGGACAATATCTCTTCCTATTGTGATAAGTTAAAATTTAATAATATAAAATACATTTAAAAATTCTGCAATGTAGTGCAACATGCTTTGTTGCGTCTTTTTTAAGACAAAAATAAAACATCAATATGATTTAAATTGATGATTGGTTTCGTTTACCTAAAAAAAAGAAAACAAAGTTTTTATTTGAGGTAGAAAATATGCAACAAATTTTTATTTTAATAAATTTTAATTTTTCAAAATAAGAAGAAATTTTGTTCAATTTGTTTTTTGAATTCAAAATACCTATTTTTTATTTAAAAAATAATTTAGGAAAAGTTTTTCCAGGGAAGTTCCGAATGACAGGGCCTTCCTTTCAGCCCACATGGTTGAAATATGATAAAATAAAATATGTTTTAATTATTAGTGTACAATGTACAATTAGAGTAGAAGAATTAAAATTTATATTTTATATACAATGTAGAATTAAATTTCTTTTAAGAAATTGATGTGTTTAAGATTGAATCAATGGGTGTCTGGTACCTTTAATTGTTTCTTTCAGAGCTCTGAAGCATAAAGTCCTGGATCTCGAGAGCTTTAAATTCGTGGCTTTTTCTGGTGGTGATAAATTTTGAAAAAAGTTTATTAGCTCTGTCATCTGTCAAGTCGTATCTTAGCTCTTTGTGAATTCTTTTGATACTTGTACTTAGGGGATAATGCTTGATGATTCTCAAGACTCGATTTTGCATTTTTTTGCTTTTCGGCTTTTATCTTCTGAGTACCTGATTGTAGAATTATAAAATTTAATCTTTCGAGTGACATATATAAAATTCTGTTGATTCTAAGAGAGGATCCCCATTTAAAAGTTTTAATTTTTCTGATTAGATTTATTTTAGAAATTTGTTTTGAATTGATAATTTTCAAATGTTCTTTGTAGTTGATTTTGGAATTTAATTTAATACCAAGGAACGTTGGATTTGGGTCGAGAGGAATGTGTGAATTCCCAATTTTTATTTTCATTCTATATGTTTTCTCATAGTTTTTTCGAAGACCAGCTTTGGTAAATGTTGTATAGCAAGTTTTCTTTTCGTTAATTTTAAGTTCTCATTTTTCGGAGTACTCAGTACTCACTCACATCACTGCCTTTTGAAGAATTATTTGAATTTCCCTGTTACTGGCCTTAGATGTACAAATACAGAGGTCATCTGCAAACAAGGCTTTAGCTTTTAATATTCTATTTAATTTGATCATGAAATTCAGTTTGCTAAAAATTTAATAGAGTTAGTAAATATTTTAGTAAATCTTCTTCCCAATTATTATTTTCTTTATTTAATTAAAACACTTAAATTAGAAAATTATGTTAGCATATCACAAGACAAACATTCAATTATCGGTAACACCATTTATTTAAAACGAAAATACTAAAAAGTTATTTTATTGAGCTTTTTTTCGATAAGGAATCAAGTGATAGTTTGTCTCTTTCTGTTGATATTATTGAAGAATGGTTAAATGAAACACGAGAAATAATTGATGGTTTTGGATTTTTAATTTTTGGTAATTTAAGATAAAATGAATCTTCTTGATTTTTAAGTAAATTGTTTAGCTTTTCTTTTTCAAAATCGCTCATAGTACCTTTATTCATTACTTTAATTAGCAAACTTAAAAAAAATGCATATAAAAATTTAGATTTAATTTTAAATTTCAAATTATTCATTACTTGGCTTTTTCTTTTAATTTTTTGCATTCAGGATTATTCATAGAATTTTTGAAGTGCTCAAATTTTTTTTTTGAATTCTTAAAATATTTTTTGTTAAGTCTGTTATTTTTCTATTTAAAATTATTACATCAGGATTATCAGTTTTTGTGCTTACAATAAATTTGCAACTTGATTGTTTAGATCTAAAACTAATGATTATTTTATCCCGGTTAAACATTTTAATGCTAATATAGTCGTTAAGTCTTGATATAATGGGCCGAAATGTATTTTTTCTTGAATCAGCTGGCCAAAGCCATCTTCTAACGCATTTGCTATTTTCATCAAAATTTATTCCTCCATGATAATTTAACTGGTATCTTGAAAAAAAATCGTACTCAAATATTAGAATCATAAATAAAAATTAAAAAAAAAAACTTTAATTTTCCATTTGAGTAGTTGCAAAAGGCATTTCCATTTGAATCGAAAAATGCTAACGGTATTGAATGTGAACCTTCATCACTAAATGCAATGAACGATCTAAAATCATCGTAAATTGATATCACAATTGCGATGTTACCTTAATTAATATTGTCATTTAAAAATATTTTTTTTTAAATTTACTCACCGTTTGGATAGTAGATAGTTCCAGTTTGATCTGATAAAATCAGTTCAAAAAGTTTTCCGTTGTTATAATATTTTGAGCTTGTTCTCATAAATTGTATTGGCTTAAAATTTCAAGTAAATTAAAGTAATAATAAATTTAAGAAAAATTTATTATTACTATTTTTTCAACCAAGTCAAAAATTGAAATATTTCCATCTCTTTGAGGTGCTGGTTCTTCCTCTTTTTCAATATTTTTTGTAAGATTCTTGTATAGAACAGTCCATCCTAAAGCATTTTTTTGTAAATTATTTTTTTTAATAAATAAAAAATTTAATTTTATTATAAAATACCTTGCTCAATATATTCTTTATTCGATAAGGAATAATTAATTTTGTCTTTAGATTTTTCTTCTAATGATTTGAAACTAACAACATTTGAAAAAGGTTCTCCAGGAATAGAACCTTCTAACTTTTCCTTGGTTTGATCCTCAACATTTGAGAACCCTTTAACAGATGAGTAAAATATTTGTTTTATTTAGATGTGCTTTAAAAAATCTAAAGAATTTAATGGATTATTCTCTGAAAAGTTCTTGAAAATTGAAAAAATCTTTCTATTTAAATTATTAAAGAAAATAAGAATTTTCGAATAGAAAAATAATGTCATAGACTAAATTTTTCTAAGACCTGTCAATTTCTAAAGCATAAATATTTTTATGAGAAATAAAATCAGTTGGTAAATTAAATACATCTTTCATCCATTAAACACTTTTGATTAATTTAAAAAGTTTCAATATTTGCTTTTATTACAATATATCTAATCAGTATTTAATTTAAACGATCATTTTATTTATAATTATTGTTTATTAAAAATAATTTTTGATCGGTAAATAAGTTTATTTTTTTTATTAGTAATAATCAAAAAATGCTATCAATGCTTCCTTTTTAAGAAAGCCTTGATTGTTTGATAAAGTTAGTAATCAATTGTATAAACCAATTTTTAATGTCAAAAGTAATTTATACAAAAACATCAAGATTCAACAATAAACATTATAAATAAAAATAAAAAATTTAATAAAAAATTAAAATAACAACAATGACTATGGCTTCAAATATTCCGAATTACATCTCGAATTCAGAAGATAATAATCAGATAGATAATGGTATAGCTCAAGGAAGAAAGAAAAGTGAGAGAAAATAACATAAAATTGAATAACGGATAATGGATAACAAACAAATATGGATTTTATAAAAAACGAAGATACACGGAGCTTGTTTTTTAATAATAACACTCAAGATGAGAATACAGTTTACTTAGATGCATAAAAACTTAGGCCGATTATACTTGCTGTTCAATAGTCACAATAAATTATTCTTTTGAAAACGAAAGATGACCACAAACCTGAAAAATTAAGAAGTAAAACTTAAAGAGACAGACCAAATAAATCCACAAAAGCTCATAATGTTGACTAAATGATTTTTTCATCCTTTTCTAATTTTGTTTGTAGAAAAAAATAAATAAAAAACAAATATATTGCAACAACATATATTTTTATACTTTTCTATTTTTTACCTACATAAAATTTCAAATAAATCTAATTAAATAAAAATTATTGTTACTGATCATTTAATTAATTCCCCTAATTAAAATATAGCGACACCAAAAGTATGTTTTTTTTATGTGGTTACAAGATATAACACAAAGAAAAAGTGCGAAAGAGTATTTTATGTCTTAACTTTATACTTAACTTTCTATCTTTTTCACAGCACAAAAGTATTGGGTTTATGTAAAGCTTATTAAAAGAAAAGAATCCTTCAAATCTTAAATAATTACATGTTCATCTTCTGAAAATAAAAAATCTAATTTACAAAATGGTGTATTGATTTAATTTAATATTAACCTATTTACAAATACTTTATTAAAAAATTGTTGTAAAAAAAAGATTTTTGGACTTGAATTTAAAAATTAAAAATTGTGAAATTTAAAAATGTACATTAAACACTCAAAGGGCCGGCTATTTTTTACAAAAACTTTGTTTAAATGTAGCATTAGTTCCTTAAAAGTCTGTAAAATTTAAAGAAGATATTTTTGTACAGTCAAGGATTTAACTGAAAGATTAGCTGCGCTAGAAAAAAAAGAGTTTAGTTGTGAAAAAAGTAACCCAAATGGAAAATCCCAAGACTCATCTACTTGGCCGTCACTTTCGTTCGCGAATATTGTAAATGGGAAAAGAAATAACAAACAGGTTAATGCTTTTCTGGCCACTATTGCAAAAGAGCAGAAAGATATCAGTAGGAAGGAAAATAATAGTCACTGGTTTAGCTGAGTCAATTACTGGTACTGTAGAAGAAAAAAAAATTCTGAGAAAGAATCAGTAGCCATATTGGTTGAAAATTTGGGATTAGAGTATTCTGATGTGAAGATTCATAGACGACTTAGGAAAAAAAATCGATTTTCTAGTCAAAGTATAGTCCATGCTCAAGATCAAGGTGTTACAAGTTTAATTCTTATAGAATTCAAAGAAAATATTCATCAAGATACGGCTCTTAAAAATTCAAGAAATATTAAAAGAGTTGATGAGTTCAGTAGAGTCTATGGCAACAAAGATAGATAGAACGCCTGCTGAGAGAGAGTTCGATAAGTGTTTGAGAGAGGAGGCAAAGAAAAATAATGCCAATATTCAAGGAGATGGTACCGTTATAGAAGGGAGGCTTAAATACATCCTTAAAGATGGTAAAAAGTACTACTACGCCGTTCGAGGAGACGCTGTGCGATTGATTGAGTCTAGAACTCACTAATCAAGCCTCGACTTCTTTAAATAATACAGAGACCTCAGCTTTGATTGAATCATATGATGGTTATGATGGTAGAGAAAATTATTTAACAAGTCCACTTGTAATGGAGAGCAAACAATCGATATTAATAATACTATCAAGTCAGCGAAATTGTTGATTGAGCGTAAGATATTCTCAAATATGCTAGTTATTGGAGATTTCAATTATCCCTCAATCAAATGGGATGCTGATGGTGGAGTTCTAGATTGGCGTGGATGCAAGGCAAGTGAAGAGTTTCTTGTGGTAATAAACGACTGTTTTTGCATCATTTCGTTATTGAGCCAACTTTTGGTGGGAACGTTCTAGGTTTGGTCATTGCTGATGATCCTGACATTATTTATAATATTGAAATTTTACCGCCAATTGGGTGCACTGATAAAATGGGACTGCATTCGAGCTTGATGTTTGGAGTAATTTTGGAAGAAGGAGGCACTGCTAATGCAAAAATGATTAAAAGACTGAATTACATCAAAGGCAATTATGTTGACATTAGAAAAGATTTTAATTCAGTAGACTGGTATGATCTTTTTAATGAAAAAATGTTGAAAAATGTTGGAAGCTGTTTCAAAACAAATATAATGAGATAATACTGTTATAAAAGCCAATAACTTGCTTGGTATGCTCAAGAAAACATTTGAGTATTTGGATGCTCAATCATTTTTGAAACTCTACAAAACTTATGTTAGACCCCATCTTGAATACTGCGTGCCTGCTTGGAATCCTTATTTAAAAAAGGATATATTTCGACTAGAACAAGTGCAAAGACGAGCAACGAAATTCGTTCCACAGATAAGAAATTTGAATTATGAGTCAAGGTTAGCTAATTTAGGATTTGATACTCTAAAAGAAAGGCGAGAGCGTGGAGATCTGATTTAATTTTATAAAATTCAAAACAAATATAATCATGTCAACTGGTATTATGATGTGGAGCTTATGAGTTCAATTAACAATGAAGGACCAAGTAGAGGAGTAAGGGGAGCAAAGCATCGCATTCGCTCTCAGCTAACAAAATGTGAAGCTAGACAAAACTTTCTATCTAACCGAGAAGTGAACAAATGGAATGTGTTGCCAACGTCAGTTGTCACAGCAAGTTCGATTAACCAGTTCAAAAACAGACTGGATAATGTTGGTAGAAATAATAAAAAATGAAAAGTCTACTATAGCGGGACTACTTTAATGTTCCTGCTTTGTCATTTTAGATTAACTAAATTGACCGTAGAATATAAACTATTATTATTATTATTATTATTATTATATCATAATTTATTTTTCTAAATTTTAACAAATATTATTTTTGTTTTATTTTCTAATGTATATTAAATTCTCAATTGTATTTCCATTTTTCTTAAATAATAACAAAAAATGATTGAAATCGAAATTGAAAATATTATTTATAAAAATCAAAATATTGATGGACCTGAACCAGAAGAAAATGACAATGAAAATGAAAGTGACCAAGAAGATAATATCATAACTTCCAAGAAACGATCGCAGTTAGTCAATAGTTAACAGTAATTTCAGAAAAATTTTCAGATTCAGTTATAGGTCAAAAGCCGAAACCACGTAGGAAAAAAAAGGCCAGAGCCTGGAATGGAACCCAAAATAATTGACTTTTGTTATGTTTTTATTAATTTTTTTTACAAATTGATATAAATCAGAATTCAGAAATCTTTAAGCTTAATTAAAATTAGAATTTCTAAAATTCTGCTTGTAAAAATAAAATGATTAAGTAAAATTAATGATAAAATCATAAATTTAAGTGATTAAAATTTAACACGCCAAAAATATTTACTCGTTCAAAAACTATAAATTAAGTCATAATATTTTGAATTTTAACGTGAAAATAAATCTGACTAACAAATAAAACAAATTTTACTTTTATTAATAGTTATAATAGCGGCCGATTCGTTTGGCTTGATCGATTGCTTTTTAACTACTTTATCGTATCTTTTTTGCTTATCAAATTTTAATGTATACTTTGGCTTAATCATAGTTTTCTCTAATTTCCTATGATTCAAATAAATAAAAAGATAAACCAAATTAATAGAACTATATTTTTTACTTAATTTCTGAAATTCTTTTCTGAATTAGAGCTTTCCTTTTTTTTATTTCTTCTAAATAAGCTGCTGATCTGAAATTGTCAATAGTGATATTTTTTCTTAATTGTTCTTGAAATTGATTATGATCAATCAAACTTTTTACATAATCTTTGTAATCTGGACAGCATCTCTTTAAATTTAAACGGAATATTTATAGTTAATTAAAATATGATAAATAGTACTTTATCATCCTTCCAATTTAAAGTTGGTCTTTGGCAAAATTGACAAATTATTCCGCCATTAAGGTACTCATCAAGGGTTAATCTAAAAAAATTTTGCGTCTGATTAATTATCTCATCGTCAAAATACTGATCAAAGGACAATCGTGAAGCCATTCGGCTTATTTTATTTGAATATTTTAAAATCTTTGGAAGCCCAATCTCTACATGGTCTTTGTGAAAATCTGTAAGCCTACTTTCTTCATCGCTTTCTTAAATAAATAAATAAAATTACTAATTAAATTGTGTGAGTTTATATAAATTAATACCAGAATTTGGATAACTTGATAGACGATCATCATTTGTTAAATCGAAGCTTTTACTTTGATTTTCGAGACTGAAGCTATTTTTTCCCAAAGTTGATTCAATAGATAAGGTTTTAATCAAAGCTTAAAAAATTAAATATTCGTCAAATTATTTTTTATGCTTAAGAAATTATAAAACCTTTTGATAGATATTGAGATGATTCAGAGCAACTAGAAAACGTTTCAATTTCATTTGAAGTTTCGCTCAATGACATTTTAACAAAGACCGGAAAATTTCAATCTTATTTGATGGCACCGTTTGAAAAATCAACACTAACAACTATATTAAAATACTTAAATGCATAGTTTCTATGGAACCTTTTCCTATATCTCTCAACTAATTGTCGAAATACAATGGCACTTAGCTAAATTAAATTTTAATTTTTTCTTCTTTTTTGCCTAAAGTAAAGTAGCTAAATAATTATTATTTTTTTCTTTAGAAAATTTTATAAATAATTTAAGCTTTTTTTTTCGAATTTGCTGTTTTAGTTTCAGGAAACAGAGTTTAGAATGAAAAATAAAATATGTTTGAAAAAAATAAATAAATAAAATTTTAGATTAATTATGTAATTTGAGCAAGCTTAATGAATAAATTGTACAATATTTTTAAAATGCTCTAAAATCGTTTTGTTAATTAAAAATATATCTATTTTTGGTTTAAATTTTTGGTTCGTATTTATGGAAATTTAATATTTTTAAGGTTTTTTTTTAATTAAATTAAATTTTATGTTTTATTTTGATCTATGGTTCTTAGGATTCTTTGGCATGTGGAAACTATACAAGTTTATTTTTAATATTTTGGTTTCTAAAAACTATTTACAAAGTGTTTCTTTAGAAAAGCTAAATTTTTGAATTTTTTTAAATTTAATTTTCAATTCATGCTTTAATAAAATTAAAATTCCTAATTACTGAAAGAAATTTATTAAATTATATTTTTGACTTTCTAATGGTTTAAAAATTTTAGCCATCAAAGTCAAATTTGTATATCGTAAATAATAAATGTAACAAAACTTTGAGCTGTTCTAATCGAAAATTTATCAACATTATATTATATTTAGATTGTGAATTTTGGCAATCTAACTTCACAACTAATTCGAATATCTTAGCTAATGTTGAATTTAAAATAGTAAATTAGAAATTCTAAAATTTAGGTTTAAAAAAGCATTTTCTAATTAAAGTTCAATTAAAATTAAATTTAAAATAAATTTCTTAAAACAAAAAATAAAACTAAGTAGTCAATTTTGGTGCTTCTAGTATTAAGAGACTAATAACTTTTGTGAAATGTTGCATGCACTCTATTTTTCGTCTTTGATTTTTGAATATACAATATTATCTGTCAATTAAATTTGAAAACCCCACAAATTTTTTCTCAGTCGAAATTTTTGAATTTTTTAATCTTTGGCAATTTTAGTGATTGATTTATTTCAATTAGAGGTAGAAAATGAACATGAATATTTTGGTTGACCAATAAAGTTTCCAAAAGTCAATCGAATTCTACTAGGATATTTGGAAAGTATTTATAAAATTTTTACGGATTTTCAAAAGGTTTCTGGAATAACTTTAAAAGAATGACTCTTAAGCTTTTTTTTAACTTAATTTTTTTTAAGCTTTAATTTATTCATATAAAAAAAAAACTATTTTCTCCTAAACCTTAATTTTTAAGTACCTGTATTCTAGCTTTATCGATTTTATGAGTTGAAAATAATAAGTTGAAATAGATCTTCTAATAGCAAGATAAACCTTCTTTATTTTTCAAGCATTCATCCTTTTTTTTTCTGTTATTTAATTTCTTAAGTTCTCAAAAAAGGATTTTTATACATTTTTAAAAATAATTGAGACGTTTTTTTACACCTCATCCAATTATCTTGGCTTTTCTCTTTTTCAAACCATATTTTCAATACAATTCAGCCAAGTTAAAACTGTAATCATTCATCCAGTATCTGGGCACGATTACAAAGGGTATTGTCTTTTTAAAATATGAATACATTGTCTTATCTCAACATATCCAATGATAATAAAGCGCTGATTTCTAATAGAAACACTTCGAAATTAATTTTCAAGTCATTTTTCATCTTTAAAAGCTTGTGCAGACTGACATAATCGTTCTAAAGCTTAACTTGTAGTTTTGTGGAAAACTTTATTTTTAAGTTTATTAAATTTTGCATAAAATAGTTATTGAACTACAGAATCGTAGTACATTTCTGGTAAAAAGTATGAAAAGTAAAAACAAGAGGTATGTTTATTAGTAAAATCATATTTAAAACAGACTTGTATAAAAGTCAGGAAAAAAAGTCTAAACAAGTCAAAAACAAGTCAAAGTATGGCTTATACTTGAAAATATATTTTTTAAAAATAACAAGTCTTGACTTGCAGATGACTTGATATGACTTTTTTTACAAAAATTTCATTATATAAATGTAACACTTTAAAGTTTTTGCTTTAATATAAAATTTTTTATTTCATTTTAGAGCGGAATTCTTTTTTATCAAACACTAACAATTTTTTCTTCTCATTTGAAAATATTTTTTACTTTTATTTAAAATTTTTTATACTTTAATTTAAAAAGTTTTTTATAAAAAAGAACAAGGGGTTGAAAGGAAGGACTAAGTTCTATTTCAAACAACTTGGGATTCCATCCCAAACTATATTTTAGATAAA
>VANL01000861.1:0-21885 GCA_006352455.1 Brachionus sp. 'Tiscar'
CAGGGAGAAAATGCTTTAATTTAATATGCAATACTTGATAGCTGCACTCTTTATTTTTCAAAAAATTCAAAAAAAAACAATTCATTTTTAAATTCATTTTGAAATATTACAAAAAAAATTCTTCAAACTTGAAAATAATCAAAAAAATGGGAAAACATAAATCCAATGAAGTTCGGCAGATAGTTATCGATTCGTTTAAACAGGGAAAAAGTACCAAAAATATCCTTGAAATAATTGGTGGTTCTGTATCCAAGCGAACTGTTAACGAATGGATACAAGTTTTTCGGGAGAGTGGAAAAATGAAACAAAGCTTTTCGACTGGACGACCTCGAACAGCCAATAATCATATTAATAAAAAAAAGTTAAGCGTCTTCTTAATTTTTATTCGAACGACAAATAAGCAAGAAGCTCGACTTATCTCTGGGTTCTGTGGTAAATATTCGTAAAGATTTAAATTTGAAGGTTAACTTAATTTAATTGTCTCTTAATTTATCTTATTTTTTACAAAATTTATGATAATAAGGCCTACAAGAAGAGAAAAGTCCCTCTTTTAAAACCTGATCACTTTAAAAAGAGGTATAGATTTGCACAATGGTGGCGAAAAAATAAAAAAATCGAATTTAAAAATCACCCCTTTATGTTTTCAGACGAAAAAATTTTTACAGTAGACGGTGGTCTAAATAAGCAAAACCATAGGGTTTATGCTTATTCACGAGAAGAGGCGGACAAAAAAGGAGGTAATGAATTGAAAACTTAGATTGTTTAAAATAAAAAATCAAACTACCTTTTAAAAGGTCTTTATGGAGTTATGAAGAATCCATTGTCGGTTATGGTCTAGATCGGACTAACAGAAAATGGAGCAACAGAACCATATTTCGTTGAAAAAGGTTTATGAAGAGAAAATTATGTTAATAATTTTAATTTCTAAAATTCAAATCTATTTAGGCCAAAAAATAAATTCTGTTTATTACAAAAACAGAATTTTACCTTTTGCAAAAAGGAATGGCAATCGATTGTTTGGCACAACAAAATGGGTTTATCAACAAGACATTTTTTGAAAAAAAAGACTTTCATATTCGTAAACAGGATAAAATTTTGAACAAGTGTGTAAAATGTTAGAAAATTTGAAAAAATAGAACTCTATTTATTTTTAATTCAAAAATTGGGCGGACCTTTTTTGAACACCAGTTAACAAAATCCATAGAAAAGGACAAATAGATGTAAAAAAATTCAAAGAATTAATGATGGGTATTTTTTTGAATCCTTTTTTTGGATTTATTTAATTTTAAATTTAGAAAAAAAATTTAAAATTTGATAAAACTGATGAAGAGCTAGCCAATTTATCGAGAGCAAGTTATGAACTAACAGTTATGAACTAAAATTTAAAAGTTATGAACTTGATATGGAAGTAAATTTAAAAATTTTTTATTTGTTTACCTTTAACTAAACTACATATATTTTTATTCTTATTTTTAGAGTGTTTCTTTGCATTCCGAAAATAGAACATTAAGTACAGTTTGTGATTCCCAAAAAGTATTATTTTTTAAATTTATCATATTTTGATTTTAAAATTAATATTTAATGGTCTCAAATCGTGATCTTGAAAAAGAAAGAATAAAAAACTGTTTCCTAAAATGCAAAAAAATGATGGGAAATGAGTTGTGTTTCCAGAACATTGAGAAGATGAACGAGTATTGCAGTAGTAAGTTTAAAATAAATATATAGATATTTTTAATTTCTCTCTATTTTTAATTTTGTAAATAATATCGAACTTCACCATTTCAGAAAGATGATACAATTGTGGAGTTGCTAAAAGGTCCAGTCAAAGAAAAGATTCTTTTTTTTTTTTTTCAACTTAAGTCAAAAACCAAATGGGATCCTCCCATTCCATCCTTCTTTTTATGGAGCGTGTTTTTACTACTCGAACATGCAAGAATAAATAGTAAAAGAATAAAATATATAAATATCATAAGTAACTTAACGCTCACATACATAATAAATTACTAAACAGATAAGTATCTGTGGTGAACACCACAACTAAAAATAAACAACCAAACAAAAAAAAATACATTAGAAATCCAAGTGAGCCAGAGTTGCTTCATTGTTGGCTGTGCCGTTTCTTGGCGGCTCGCTCCGGTCGAACTCGCCCAGGCGGATTCAGCACTCTTTTTGCCACCTCCGCTGTCTTCCGTTCCGCCTCTCGGGGCTCCGACTCGTCCTTCTTCGGGCGTCCTCTACCTACACCCGTTGCCCTAGCCGCCTCAATATTGACCGCTGCTGCGTTGTTTATTGGACTTCCACTGGTCTGGCCATCATCGCCTGGTGCTGCTGCCGCGCTGACTTCAGCCGCCGACTTCGTCTGGTCGCCGCTGCTACCTCTTACCACTTCCTGGACAACTACTTTGCAACACACTGCTTCCTACTCGGATCGGTGAACATTTCCGATGCGCACGAAATACCCATGTGCAGCCGGTCGTACACGAGTGCACGACTCCTCATCTAACTCGGCCTGATGGAAAGCCTTGACGATGTCGAGCTTGGATAAGACCTTCGCTCCGTTGACCAGGTAGATGATATCGTCGATGCTTTTCATCGGGTAACGCTTGCGCTTGATGGCCTTGTTGAGCAACCTGTTGTCGCATGTCATTCTGATCTTGACCTTCTTCGACCCCCGGGTTCCTCGCTTCTTCTCCTCCACCAACAAGTTCGAAATCCATTCAGGCACTTCGTCGTCCTCGCCCAGCTTATGCATGACCCCCTCCTTGATCTCACTGTCGATCTCCTCTTCGACCGTATCGCGCCAAGCGAACGCTATTGGCCTCAGTGGTTGCCTCTTTGATGCCACAGTTGGGTCCACCTCTATGTGAATCTTCCTTCCCTTGATGCAACCAACCTTGCCACTAAACAAATCTGGAAACCGCGATTTGATCGCCTTGATTCGCTCCTCGATTGTCTGACTCAGGTCCGGTTGGACCTTTTCCTCGCTGACCGCGCGCACCTCGCGCGCCTCGTCCATGATGTTCAAATCCACTGCCGTGCGATAGCTCAGCAAACAATCTGCGCCACCCTTGATCACCACAAATCCAGCTGCCACTTCCGCTCGACCACGCCTGACCCGGCACATAAACTGGCCCAGTATCGGCAAGGGCTCCTCTGCTCTGTATCCATAGAGCCTGCTGTTGCAGCGCTCGAGCTTGGGCTTGTTGCACATCGCCTCGTATGTCCACTGGTCGATGACATTGATCGGCGCTCCTGTGTCAATCAGACAATCCACAGCTGTGCCGCCCATCTGCACACTCGCTCTTGGTCCATCGTTGTAGCGATTTCGATTTCCAATCGTGCCGAACTCCCAATCGCAACTGGCCTTGTAACGTATAAACTCGTCGTACTCCAACTTATTAACCACATATTTGTCCATATCCATGGTCAGCTGTCTGATCTGGCTCCTGCCTCCACTGTTCCTCGCTCGGAACTGCTGCATGATTGCTCGTTGCTGACCGCCTCTCATCGCATCCTTGCTTCCACTCGTGCCCCTGCATACCTTGGCAAAGTGACCCCTGATGCCGCATTTCCAGCATTCCATGTTCAACGCGGGACACTCTGACTTCTCCTTGTGGCTTCGCCTGCCACAGTATCCACAGTCCTGCCTCGACCAAACATGACTTGGTGTCGACCAGTCCTTCTTTTTATCGAGCGTGTTTTTACTACACGAACATCCAAGAATAAATAGTACAAAAATAAAATATATAAATATCATAAGTAACTAAACGTTCACATACATAATAAATAAGTAAATATCGAGTATAAGTATCTGTGGTGTCACCACAGATACTTATACTTAAGAAATATTGTTGCTAATGATATTTTTTAAGGTATCTTTACAGTGAAATAATTCTGCCAAAATGAAGTTGAAATGGAATCAATATTAAACTATTTGAATATAGAAAAAAAGGTAAAAATTTAAACATGAATTTAGACTAAATAATAAACAATTAAATTCAAATTTAGGGAGCGCAAGATAGTGTAAGTATGGAGTTAGAGGAATAAAGTTGCTCTCAAGTAATAGTAACCAAAAACTCTGAGATTATTATTGATCAGAGAGCATTTTCTCCAGAAAATAGTGATAAAAAAAAGGGAATAATTTAAAATTTTATTTTGATAAAAATTAAACTTTTAGTTCAATATTTAGTTAATACCTGAATATGTTCACCCAGACGACATTTATTTTGATTTTGATAAAATTTTGGCCACAAGGGTGAGAAAAAATAAGCGTAAGACAAAAACAAAATGGTCTAAAATTGGTGGAATTGATTTCAAACCGTACATTTATTTTATTTAACCGAAATTTAATTTTTACACTTTGTTTTTTAGAACGTGGGAGAACTTTTCGATGATAAATCCTTTAGATCCTTTAGATCATTATTTGTTTTTTCTACTTTGTTAAAGAAATAATTTTCTATAAATAAAAATTAAAATAATTTATGAATTTTTTTTAATTTTGACAGGTTTTTAATTAGTTTTGTTTGGCTTAATCAAACATATAAATAAATTATAACTCATAATCATAATTTTCATTTTAGCGCCTTTTTTTAAACCATTTTGATTCAAATAAGGGTAAAAGGAAATTAATTATTTACTTAATTCCTAGAAAAAAAAATTCTAACCAAAAATGTGGGTCAATATATCCTAAATAATTATTGATCCTCTAATAATGAATTTATCGCACGAAATTTATGGTCTTTTCGAATTAGATACAGGAAATATTATCAATATTCAAAACGGACAGGAAATATTATCAATATTTAAAACGGAAGTCCAGAAACACTGTTCCTGAAATCAATTCCAATTTTAACTTTATCTGATCAACTTAATTCATGGCATACGCATCCAATTTCGTCGAATATTAGGATAAAAAATTATCAAGGACAGTTTGACGAAAATGAAATTAAAATTCATTTAGACGCATTTCCATCGCCTATAGATATTGAAAATTTATTGAAAGCAGCTTTTCATTATGAAGATGAAACACAAAAAATAATAGAACAAGAAAATTTTATAATTCAAACTTTTATTTTTTCAAATCATCAATTGGATAATATAAGAAAAAAAGAAATCGAAGAAGACATTAGCGATATTTGTGATGTTATGTCGAATATTGCTGTTTTTTCAAAGAATTCCGCAAACATCTCTGTGAAGAATATAGTGGAAAACTATAAGGCAGACTTCGAAAGGTCTAACATAATTTTTTGAAATTAAGTGTTACTTTAAATAAAATTTAATTTTAATAAAATAATTTAATAAACAAATATTTTATTTTTAATCCAGAAAAATATTAGATGATTTTCATTTACAGAGAGGGCACTTAATTATTTCAAAAAACTTAGGTGAATAAAATATGTTTTTATGCCTTAAATCAATATTTTTGCAGAAATTTTCATTATTTTTTTCATTTTCGCTAAGAGAACGAGATAATATTTACTAAAAAGTGACTCTTGCAACTAGTTATGATCATTATTTTCAAAAAAGAAAATATGTTTATTTGTATAATTTTCATTATTCTTATCATAACACATGCTATTTAACCATTTGGCATTTCTAATGGACAAAAAAATTGTAGTTGGTTGATTTTTTCCGTCAAAATTTCATTTTCAAGTTTTGTCATAAAAATAATATGAATAGATTCCAAAATTTAGCAAAATTCCTCAATTGATGTGCTATTCTGAAGTAAACTAAAGCTACATATAAATATTTTTTTATGTTTTTTAGCTACATATAAATGTTTTTTTTACATGAGCATTTGACTGTAATTTTGTACGTCCAAGAATTTTTTTTGTCTGATCTATTACATTTTTTAGCAAATGAATTGAACAAATTTGAAACATGTGTGTATACATATGTTTTTTTCGCAAAGAGGTCCACATATTTTTCTTTACAATAATTTCGTATGTAAGCAATAAATAGTCCATGATTTCCAGATTATTTAAAGCTCTTAGCGATGCATTGATGTTTGCCCATGAGAAATCGGTAATAAAAAATTTTGGATATTGAAAAAAAGAATATTTTCGAAATTTAATGAATTTTTTTAAAAACAATAAATGGTTATTGTTTCATTTGAAATTGATATAAAATTGGCACTAGGAATTAGGTTTTTAAAAGTCTGATGATGGCAAACAATAGAATAAAATAAAATTTCTTGTTGATCCTTAAGTTTTAGCATTAATTTCCCAGTAGCATCAAAAAACAAAACTGGATTGTTTTCCTGAATAACAGCCCATATTTTCGCTTGTTTCTCTGATAACAAAAGGGCTCCAAATGGATTTGATATAATTTCTTGAATATATCCTTCAATTAAAGACTTAGATGTTTTTGGTACAAAAAGATCAAATACCAGCTTTGGAGCATCAGTATCAATTCGAAGATCATTATTAAGCTGATATCTATGTCTAAATTGACTTTTCATTTTTCTAAGAGATGCATAGCTAATTTTATGCTGTTTTAAACCGGAATGTTTTTAAAAAAAAGATTCGGTCCGAAAATTGATCAGACCCTTAGAATAAATATCTTTTTGAATGGCATTTCGTTCTTTTCTTGATAAGTTTTTCAATAAAAGTGAAAAATTAACTTTTTCTTTGCAAAAGTTTTTTTCGGCAATTAAAATCAAGTAACAATTTTCAATTAGTTTTTTCTTAATAAATGCTTTAAATTCTTTACAACAACGAATGCACTTTAAAGTTCCATTCCAAAAATTTTTTGAATGATTAATCCCTCTTATAGAACAAAAATAATTATTTTTCAGCTTGAATAAACAGTGAATGTTATCTGATTGAATTTTCTTTGAAAATATCTCATTTGCGCCACTTTAAAATTTTTTTCTTTTGGATGAGGATATTGTTTTTTCTAAATTTTTCCATTCATAAGCTGAAAAAACAAATTCACGATTCTCTTGATTATTTTCCGAATTAGCTATCCGACCATTAAGCTCACGTAATATATACGTTTTTATCCCATTATGGTTTCGTTTCCATTTTACATATAAATTTAATGCTTCCAGTCTTAAATTTTCACCAGAAGTTTCGAAAAATTTTTCACAAATTTCTACGAAATGTGAATTAGATGTTCTGTGACTCCCATTTAGTTCAGTCAAATTTCTCTCTTGCATAAAATTAATAATTATATTTTTTAATTTATCATCGTTGTTAAATTTGGCTTGACGCATTTTAAATATTACTAAAAAATTCAATTTCAAATTTTTTGATTTTAAGAAATATAAAGAAAATTATTTCTTAAACAAAGCGGAAAAAAAAAAGTCTTCAGTATATTTTTAATGATATTTTCATAAGCTATTCTTAATTTAAAAAAATTAAACAAACTATGTTGCTTCTTTTTTATGTAAAATTATTAACTAACATTCTCCAAATCCGAATACACAGCAGTCCCTTCACGCAGTATACGCGCTCTAGTTACACGATTGGGTGAATCAATAATTTTTTGCTTATTTTCTATCCATTTTCTAATTTGCTTGTGGCTTACTCTGAAATTTTTGCTGGCTTTGTTTTTTGAATTAGATTCAGCAAATTTAATTACTTTTAGCTTAAAATCTAAGTTATATCGTACATAAAGAGTTCTCCCAATTTTAACAGATTAAATTTTAAATTTTAACACATTCATTTATCATTATATATACTAATGCTTTCAAAGTTCAATGACGCCTAATAAATATTGCTGTTTATATGGGACTAAAGAAATAAAATTCTTTAATAAGATATTAATTTAAAAAGATTAACCGAATCAAAATGACTGAGCTTCAACCACGCCTGAACATAAAGTTCAATGTTATTCAAAATTTCAGAGTAAAATTACCTTGTTTCACTTAATGTCACTTAATGTTTCTTAAAATGTACCGGGGTTATTATTATTGCAAAAATTGCTTTGTTTCATATAATTTCCTAGAGACATTAGATCATGTCTCATTTAAGTTCCCAATACGGTAGGATAAATGTTTTGGAAAACTGAGCTTTAACAGAAGTTGACAAAAAAAAGAGTCTTTTAATACTATACAATTTCTTATTTACAGCAAAAGCTATACTACAAGCTTGTTTAGAGAAATTTAGATGATCAATTATAAAACTTAAAAGACTAATTTCTTTGACAACTTTTATATCTATTCCACATAAGTGTAATGTCTCAGGAACAATAATATTTCTTTTAGTAAAAATCATACAAAACGTTTTCGACAAGTTCGAATTTTTTTTTTAAAAAAAAAGCCCCGACTTGGACTTGACTTGAGACTTGGGACTTTTAAACAACTCTGATTATTAATATTATTATAATATCTACTTAATTATGAGCTCGTGTTCTTGACAAAGGATTATAAGTATGAATAAGTATTCCATTCTTAGAACTTCAGAACAGAGGTGGTGACTCAAAAATTCGACTCAAGTCAAGGACAACTCAAGTCTATCTTGAGTAATTTTTTTTTACTTGAGTCGATTCATTTTTTTTGGATAAAATTAACATTGACTTGAGTCGTAATTGACTCTAAGTCATAAAAAAAGACCGAATCAGACTCGATTCAAGTCATTTGACTGAAAATTAGTCTGGTTCTTTCTTGAAGCCTTGGACCTAGAGTTAGGGCCGAATTAGAGAGTAAAAATGTAGAAACACAAGATGATGGCATGCAAGAGTTTTTACAAAAGTATTGTGCAAAATTTTCAAACCAATTGTTGTCGGCAAATTGAAGTTTCTGATCAAAATTTTTATGCTCATGCTCAAAATTTATCTTTTAAAAAATTTTTAAGAGTGTTTGAAATGATAAAATTTAATGCAGAGACATATTATCATGTGTAGCAAACTATGTTAAAACTAAGTCATATGGCAAACTAAGTCATATGGTTTCCTGAAAACTGTATAACAAAAATAAAAACTTTTGACAATATGGAAATACAAGGAAGGTTACTAATATTTTTAAAACTTCGAAAAATGGAACGATATGGTACAATTTTACCAATTGTTACTCGAAAGCTGTGGATCTAATCTTTTATTTAGAAATATGTAGATGTGAATTTATTCTGATTTAGAAGCTGGACCTTCTTCGGTTTTTTTTGGTAACAAAATTGATTGAATATTTGGCAAGACACCACCTTGAGCCATTGTTACACCAGCTAATAATTTATTCAATTCTTCATCATTTCTGATGGCTAATTGTAAATGACGAGGAATAATTCTTGTCTTTTTATTGTCTCTTGCTGCATTGCCAGATAATTCAAGAATTTCAGCACTCAAATATTCCAACACAGCAGCCACTAACTCTTTCAGCATAATGTCCTTTTAACAATAAATACAACAATAAAGGCGTTGGTATAAAATAAAAGTAGAAGTATAAGCTGATGAGGGACTTCTTTTTAAAATGGAAAAAAAAGAATGTCCAGCTTACATTGGAGCATGGATTCGAAACTACTTGAGCAACAGAACGTTCCATGTACGTGTCCAATCAACCAAATCAACGCTCCATCAAATCATGTGTGGTGTCCCACAAGTGAGCGTGCTCAGACCATTGCTGTTCAACATCTTCATTGACGACTTCATCGAGAAGATTACAACAACGGAAAAAGCACTGTTTGCTGATGACCTCTCAATATGGACTTCTAGCCCTAAAATCGAAAATGTCGAAAGCAAACTACAACATGCAGTCCAAGAAGTTGAAACTTGATCAATGCACTGGAGAATGAAACCCAGCACATTAAGGACAGTAAGCACAATATTCACACGTCTCAATAGACAAGGTAATCGCAAGCTCGACATAATGCTTCATGGCAAAAGAATCAAACATGATAACAAGCCGAAGCTACTAGGACTTAAGCTAGATAGGAACCTAACATTGTATGATCACATTCAAGAAATCAATGCTAGAGTTGATCGCAGAATCAATATGATGCGATATTAGGACTACATTATCACGACAGCAATTACATTGTTTAAAATTCAATTTAATTTTGATAAATTAAGAGTAAATCATTTAAACTGTATTTTTTTACTAGAAAAGAGAATGATGTTCAAAAGTTGACATAATTCTTGATCAGCGAGATTTGGTAGTCATTGATTTTTAAAAAAATTAAATAAATTTTTGAAGGACTTAAATATAGCTTTGAGTCTGGTTGTCGTACTTGACACATATTATTATTAATTTGCATTTGAATTTGAAAAAATGCCAGTTAATCTCTCTTTCACCAAATTTAGTAAATGACAATTGACAAAAAAATTTAGATAAATAAAACAATTAGAATATTTTAAGTTAAACTGAAATTTAAATAAATCTTATTAATTAAATTAGTTTTGAATGGTTAAATAAAGCTTTATCCAGGTATGATGAATGTTAACGCTATTTTAGTCATGTTAAATTTATTTAGGAAAAAAGTGCGTCGGTAGCATTTGGTTATTTTAGGAAATAAGTGTTTTAAAAGCATGATTGGTGTAAAATTTAATCAAAATTAACTGAAAGGAAGACTAAAAATTAGCAAAAATAATAAAATTAAATGTATTTTATTTTCATAAAAAAAAATGATATTAATAACTATTCAATTTGTTCATTTAAACATAAAAATAAATAAATTGTCTTTTTACTCTAATTAATTTATTATTTTGTTATTGTATCAAACCTAAAATTTCTGTATATTTAATTTGCGAAAGTTAATTATTTTCTTTTTTCTTTAGTTAAATAAAATGTTGATGAAAAAATAAAAAGTGCTTAACTAATCTTAAGTTATTTAAATTTAATTGATTAAAAAAAAAAGTTAATTTTTATACTTTTAAAATGTGCATTTTTGTGGATTTTAAGTAGAAAAAAAAACAAAATTGGGTTGGTTGTAGATAGATTTTTTGTTAATTATATTAGTAGTAGTAATAGTAGTAGAACATACTGCAACTTGAGTAAACTCAAGGAGAGCTTTATTGAACCATAGTTGATTGCCATCAAATCATTAAGCTTCTTATTGAAACAATTTACATTTGGAGCAATTTACAATTTACAATTTACTATTTGATAATTTGTTCTGCGTATTTACCACTCTATTCACCAAGAAATTTGATCTTGAAAGATATTTTACATTTTCGTGCTGTAAAGCTTTAGTTTGTCTTCTCAGAATGTACCTTCTTAATTCCAATTCAGGATAAATAAATATATGACAGTAGTTTATTATATTTTTTAGTTTGACAATCTTATAGCCATTAATTATTTTAAAGAACTATATTAAGTGGTAAATAGTAAAATCACCCCGTTTTTTTATTTAAAAAAACTATTCCATAAATAAAAAAACAGGAATATTATCCCTGTTTTTTTCAGAAATATATCAGAAATATTAAATAAAAAATTAAAAAGACATTTATAATTTAAAACTTTTAATGAATCTGTTAAAGAGTCGTGATAATGTAGTCCTCTTAATTCTAATACTTGGTCTCCTTTTAAAGTCAAACTTGCAAAGCATTTTAAATTGACACACACGTATCTTGTTGAATTTTTATTGTCATCTTTCCATCTATAAATGTTTTGGCCAGAGATACCGTAGCAAAAAAAGCTGTGCTTAAAACCAAAGAGATCGGATAAATGCACGGATTAATCAATAGGGTTGGGTTAACATGGGAAAAATGGTACGGGACGCATGCACTTAAAATCAATTTTGTGTTTAACTGCATGCAATACCGCGCAACGGTATACGCTATACTAAATTTTGAAACCCAGGAATCAGTTTTTTGTTGAATTCCTCTAAATTTTTCCCAACTCTTTAATGTCTTTTTAAATATAAAGACACAAACAATTTATTGTATATTCGGTTTTGTGAATTTCAAGAATTAAAAGAACAAAATTTTTTTCATACTTTTTTTACCTAAATTAAAAACTTTTAAAATTTTTTCTTTTTTTAAGTAGACAAAATCAATAATGAATTTAAGTCTTATTGATGTCTTATTTTTTGTCTTTCAAATACATCAGAAAATTTTTTTTATGTAAAAAAGGGTGAAACAAAGTTTGTTGCACTAAGTTGCAGTAATTTTTTTTCTAATTGAAATCTAACACGGGATGTGTACAATAGTTCTAATACTTTATTTGCCTTAGTGGCATATTACTTAAAAAATTATTAATTGTTTTAAAATGTATTCACTATTTATTAGAAATTGAATTTTTATTTCAACACAATGCTCAATTTTGAATAACATGTCACTCAACTCGGATGATTACGTTAAAATTTATAAAAAGCTAAGGATCAAGTACTGATTTATATGGTACTTCTCTATAAAAATTAGCTTTGTTTTAACTGTAAAAAAATAGCCAAAATTTTCACATGATTTTTGCTTTAATGTATATAGTTAACAATAAGTTGTTTACACATTCAAGATTTAACGACTTTAGTAGAAAAAAAAGGGGTGTTGTCAAGACACTGGTCTTAACAGAAGCAACAAAGTTTACTGGTGTGTTTAATAATTTTTAATAACTTAAATTTCTGATTCTTTCACCAATTTTACTCAATGATTTTATTTTTACAAACAGAATTTTAGAAATTCTAATTTTATTTAAGATTAAAGATTAATAAAAGAATTCTGATTTGTATCAATTTGTAAAAAAATAAATAAAAATATCAATTATTTTGTGTTACATCTTTTTTCCTACGTGGTTAGGCTTTTAACCTATAACTGAATCAAAAAATTTTTCTGAAACTGTTGGCTTTTAACTAGCTGCAATCGCAATAATTTGAGCATTTCAATCAAGTCAACTCTAACTCTTCATTCACTCAGCTTTGTCAGTCCTAATTTCGTCAGCCTTATTTCATACGACATGTTTCTTACAGACAAAGGTATTTTTGTTGCCCTCTCTTGCACCTTTTCCAACGCATTCACATCCCTTTTCATACTTGGATTCCATCTACACTGCGTAATTTAGGTGAGGTCTCACCATGAATATATACAATCTTACCAAAAGTCTTTCCTCTCTACTTGTAAACATTTAGAAAAATAATTTATTATATCAGTAAATTTTGTGATGCAATCAAAAGTTTTGATGAAAAAAAAATAAGCAGCCCCTTTTTTTACATTAAAAAACAAATTTTCTAATGTAAACGAAAGACAAAAAAAATGTTTTTTTATTTGTAAATTTTGATTTATCAAAAAAGGAAGAATTTAATTTTTATTTAATTATTTTAATTAAAGTTTAAGTCCCATGGACAAATTGAAATAATAAAATAAAAAAATAAATGGACAGTTAAATATCCATTTTACAATTAAGTAAAAAATTCAGTTTGTTATATACAAAAAAATGATTAAGATTATTCAACATACATTATTCTATTAAATAAAAATAGTATTTTATCGAGTCAGTTAGTCCAGAGTTGCTACATTCGAGGCAACATTCAATCAAAAGAATACTGAATGCTAAGTCGTATTCAGTACAATTTATATGAATCAGATCTTCTACTTTTGATAACTGTTTAATAAAAGAAATATTCTCTCGATTAAATATCTTATAAACTTTCCTTATTTATTCAAAAACTTTTTTGCATAATTGGTTATTGAAAATTTGTTTGACGAAGAATATTTTATGCTTATAATAAATTTGTCTAATTGACTCCAATTTTAGTGCTTTGTTCAAAGGTTTGGTTTTTGTAAATTTACTGAGTCCAATAAATCGTTTTATTAAAATATTTTATCGTTTTATTAATATATCACATTCCTTTAAACTCTTTTCATTAATGAAGATATTATCTAAATGATATGTAAAGATTGATTGAGAGAACTGCTTGTATAAGAAAGCTATAGTTTCTGGGTTCATTAATTTTGGTTTGCATCTAATACTATTTAGAGAGTAAAAACTTTTTTCAACTTTCTTCATCTTATTTTCGACAAAATCATTTTTTGATTTTTGATTTCCAATGGGTAGTCCAAGATAAATCGACTTAGAGCCATTAAATTCGATTTTCCACACAAGTTCTTAGTAAAATTTTGATGTGTTTTTCGGATGGTGATAATAGGACTTTATCATCGCAGTAGGCAAGAATTGACAAATTTATTTCACCAAATTTAATGAAAAAAAATGGATTTTTTTAGAGTATTCAAAAAGTATTTCATGTTTAGAAATTATTTTTTTTTTACTTTAAAAAAAAAAATATTTCACTTACTAAATTAGATTAATGAATTTATCGAATTTGACAACAATTGAAAATGATGAAATATTTGGATTTTATGTAACAAACTATTTGGATTTAATTGTTCGTTTTCTCTCATTTTTTATTCACATTTTGTATGGTTTGATTGTACTATGGAACAAAAAACTTCAAAAACGATCATACATTTACATGCATCATGTTAACTTTATTTCTTTTGTGTACATATTGCATTTTGTCAGCTATTTTTTCAATAGAACAGTTAGCTTGGGAGATGAGTACAAATTGACAACAGCAGTGTGCACCCTTAGCGAAATAGTATGGCGTTTATTGTCTTTTTTACGAACCTATTCAATACTCTTGCTAGCCATTTACCGCTATTCGGCGGTCGCTTTTCTAAACATACATAAAAAAATAAACTCTAGTTTGTTTAATCTTTTAACACCGATTGTGATTACATGGCTAATAGCAGGTATTTTTACAATAGTGGTCAAACTAAGTCTAAAGACAACACATTCGAGATTTTTTTGCACACCCGGCTTTGCCAATAGAGCCTCACTTATCATAGCAAATCAAGTAGTTGTAGCCATTGTCTGTAATCTAATACCAGTTGGCCTAGTAGTATTCATTTATGTGAGAATAATCCAAGAGCTTAAAACTAAAAGTAAAAACTTGAACAAAGGAGCTAAGCATAATTCAAATGATTCGAATAAGTCTCATTTGAAATTTGCCAAACAATTTATTTTAATAAATATTTTTAATGTACTCAGCTCAATGGTTTCAATTTTGGTCAATGTAGCTATGGTATTGGCATCATATCAAAATTTTAGATTTGAAGATAAAGATGTTGAATTTATTGACGTGGATGAATTGTTTGTTGAGTTGAGACCGGCATTTAGAGCTGTGTTTATCACATTTCAAACTGTTCTGCCAATTTTATCAATTGTTTACAATCCTGATATGAAATATCTAAAAACATTTTTTAAAAAATCTTCAGCTATTTCTTCAAGTGGAGCGCAATAAGCAATTTTTTAATAAAAATTCAAATTATTATTTTTTTTTATTTTATATAAGAATTATTCAAAATATTAAGTACGCTTTAAAAAGACAATTTGAAATTTTAACCATAAATGAATCAAACCTAAATAAGTTGATATTCTAGGTTTATATAAGTCAATTGATTGTTTTTATTTATTTATTTATATTTTTTCTCTTTTTTGGGCGGTGTTGCATAAATCATAATTAAAAAGAGTCATGATTTAATTAAAAAAAATTTTTTTTTCTTAAAGATGGACACTTTTTGAGCGATTGTAAAAATTTTTAAACTAAATTGATAATTGATTTTTTAAAATAAAATGATAATTTGCAAACTTATGGAGAGATTATTGAAGGATTCGATGTTGTGGTTTTTAGTGTCCAACAAGTTGATTAACAAAAGCCAACATGGGTTTACCCCAAATAAGAGTTGCGCAACTAACTTACTTGAAGCCTTAGACTTTTTGACCGAAAATATCCATCTTAAAAACCATGTAGATGTGGTTTATTTAGACTTTGCAAAAGCATTCGACAAAGTCCCGCATTCACGACTGGTTTACAAATGTAGTAAAAATGGATTTGATGATAAATCATTAAGTTAAATAAATGCCTTTCTCACAAATCGTTCTCAAAGAATTATTTTAGGAGAGGCGGTATCAAGTTGGAAGCATGTTAAAAGTGGCGTGCCTCAGGGATCCGTGTTGGGCCCCTTGCTCTTTGTTATCTATATAAACGACCTACCAAACGCTTCAAGAAACTTGAGTTTATTTTTTGCTGACGATACAAAGCTTTTGTCGGTAATTAAAGATTTTGAAGACTCAAAATTACTTCAAAAAGATCTTGATGCTTTGTTGGAATGGACGAACGAATGGTTAATGAGTTTTAACAAAGAAAAATGTAAGGTGATTCACTATGGTAAAAACAACTTGAATTTAAATTATAAGCTTGGTAATTATGAGATGGAGAGTTCTCCAAACGAGCGAGATTTGGGAATAGTAAGAAAACATTTAAAACAAAGAACGAGTTTGTTCTCAAAAAGCTTTACACGTCATTAGTTAGACCAAAATTAGAATATGCGTCTCAGGTAAAATTTCTTGATCATCTTCTTTATTTCGATGTGAATCCAATAGTCCAACTATCTAATAGTACAAGTCCGATATAATTGAATATACTGTAAACGTTTTCAAACAGGCTTAGGAATAAATTAAAAGACAACGTTTACGGTTTGATTTAATATATTTTATTCAAACTAAAAATGCAAAAACGAACAACAACAAAAAAACATTAATCATAAAAGTTAAGTTAAGTGTTTAAATAGAAGAATAAAATGCTTTCACGTTTTCATACACGAAAACGGCTTAAGTTAGATCACTGTAATCAAACAAAGAATAATAGTATGAGAGAGAGAGAGAGAGAGAATGCGAAACGAGTGTTAGAGATAGAGTGTATAAACACAAAACAAAAAAACAAACGAAATACTCTCTTTCAAAATAACTTATAAAATTTGAAATTTAAAAATTCAAATACTTTTACAACCCTTCCCCCCTTTGAAAAAAAATACGACTAACCCAAAATAAAACGACCAACCATATAACTAAATATTAAAACTAATAAAGAACTTTAGCTATATGAAGATGATCCACAGCTTGACAATGTTTGATGTTGCAAAACACCTCGTTTGCTCTTAAACAATCTACTGCAAAATTGACACTGTCTCTCATCATTCGTCTCATCATTTGCGTCAGCCCATTCAGAATCTTCATTATTCGTTTCACCTACAACACCAAGTGCTTCGGTTTGAACATGTTCAACTACTGCTGAGTTCAAATCAACTTCGGGCTCATTATGTTTCATTCTTGTCTTATGTTTCTTTAAATCATTCTTTGAGCCAAAACTCTTACTGCATATTCTACAACTAAAAATTTGATCGTTTAGATCTTCTAAAGCAAGGTCATAACCTTCTAAAGCTGACCATTCAAAATTTTGCTGATTCAAATAATTAAAATATAAAATTGATGTTGTATCAAACTCAATTAAATCTTCATGCTCCAATTTATTTGATTTTACATTGTTAACGGCAATGCTAGAACTAAAATTTATCGAATTGGCACTTGAATCAACTCTATGAATACCCGTTGATTGTATATTCACTCTTTGATTATATTTGACTAGTCTATTATAATGAACATTTTGACATTTACCAGTCGATAACTCACATACTTTATAATTCACATCATTGAATAAACTTAGTATCCTAAACGGACCTATAGCTCTGGTTATAAAAGCTTGTGACTCACCTGGCTTTACTCTACTATTTGTCAACAAAACCAAATCACCCTCTTTAAACTTGACACCGTTCTTAACAAACTTATCGTAATGGTTCTTTTGTCTAGCTTGGGCCTGTTCCAAATTGTTACGAACAATACCATTGATCGTTTTTAAATTATCTTTAAGATTCGATACATAATGTTTGGGTTTTGACGTTTTGTTAATCACAACTGGGTTATCTAACACTACGTCTCCTAGCTTAACAGGTTTCCTACCAAATAGGACCTCATATGGTGAATATTTAATTGAACTTTGTTTACTAGTATTATAAGCTGCAACAGACGCTTGTAAAAATTCGTCCCAATTACTATGTGTACAATTCACATACATTGTTAAAATCTGTTTAATTGTTCGAACCATACGCTCAATTTGCCCATTACCAGCAGGGTGATAAAATGTTGAATTTATCTTCGTCAGTGAACATAATCTACATAACTCTTGAAACAATGCTGACTTAAAATTCACACCCTGATCACTCATTATACCAAATACCATGCCAAATTTACATATTATCTCTTCAAATACAAACTTAGCCGTTGTATAAGCTGTAAAGTCTTTTACTGCTTTAGCTAGACAAAATTTTGTAAAATAACATATGGCTAGTAAAATATAACAATTTCCAGATGGAGTAATCTTCAGTGGGCCAACAACGTCTATACCGATGATACACCAAGGTTCACTCACTGTAATTGGCTTCAACGGAGCTTTGTTATACATATTTAAATGCTTCCGAGTTTGACATTGAAAACAAGTGTCACAAAACTGTTTGACTTCACTTCTGAAATTGAACCAATAATACCTTGAGCTTATCGTGTCAAATGTTTTCTCAAAATCCCTATGTCCCGAAAGTGGAATATCATGAAAAAGTTCTAAAACTAAGTCTACAAGACTCTTTGGAACAACTCTTCTAGTCACCCCATCTTTTCCTCTAATCACCAAAATGTCATTTTCAAGTTCAAGTCGATCTCTTGCTTTAAGCAAAGGTGTACTAATTGAACTGTCAAAAAAATATTGCTTAATACATTTTTCGTCTAATTCACCTTTAAGTTTTAATTCAATAACTCTTGCCAAAATTTCATCACTTCTTTGTTCTTTTATCCAATTCACACTCTTATTGAAAAGTAAACTACTTGAATTTATATCAATATTTTTAACTGCTTGTTCCGGCCTTGACAATAAATCAGCTGTAACATTCTCTTTGCCTGGTTGATACACTAATGTGTAATCTAAGTCTTGAATCTTATGCATGAGTCTCCCAATTCGACCCATTGGCTCTTTTAAAACTTTCATAGAAACTAATGGCTTATGATCGGTCACAAAAATCACTGGTCTACCATAAATATACACATTACACTTTTTAGCAGAGAATACAATTGCTAATAACACCCTTTCTGTAGTCGAATACCTACACTCTGTAGCAGTTAAGTGTCTACTAATTTATATAATCGGCATAAACCTAACATTCTTGATCTGTCCCATCACTGCACCAATCGCTATAGCTGAAGCATCACACTGTATTATAAATGGTAAACTAAAGTCTGGATATGCTAAAATCGGTTCACTAAGTAAAGCCTTTTTAAGTCGGTTAAACGCTTCCTTTGAATCACGTTTTGCTTTGAACTTTTGAGTCGACTGACTCATCTTATACAAAATACTTGCTATTTCGCTAAAATTTTTGACAAAATCATGATAAAAATTCACTGCACCTAAAAATCGGATCATTGCTTTAGGTGTTTTTGGAAACGGAATCTCGTTTATCGCTTTAACTTTGTCTGTATCTGGTTTTATACCATCTCGTGTGATTACAAAACCTAGATAATTGACCTTAACCGATGCAAATTCGCATTTTTCTGGTTTTGACTTTAAGCCCGCTTTAATAATTCTTGATAAAATCTCCTGAATATGCATCAAATGCTCATCAAATGTTCTTGAAAATATAATGGTGTCATCAAGATACACTAAGCAATACTTGTATGTTAAACCATTCAAATTCATATCCATTAACCTAGAGAATGTTGGAGGTGCATTTGTCAAACCAAGTGGCATAACAACCCATTGATACAACCGATTGTTAGCTCTAAAGGAAGTTTTTTCCTTGTCTTTCTTACTGAGTGGTACTTGAAAATAACCCCTGGCCATATCAATAACAGTTAAAAAAATATTCTCCTCCAAGTGCATCTAGAGCTTGGTCTATTCGCGGTAAAGGAAATGAGTCCTTTTTAGTCACTGCATTTAAACCTCTCATATCAGCTATAAACCTATATTTAATCTATTTCATAACCGGATTACACCACGGACTTGTACTCTCCTCAATTAAATTGTTACTCAACATTTCGTTAATTTGCTTGTCCATTTCACCTTGAAGCGCTTGTGGTATTCTAAATTGTCTCTGATTAATTGGCTTGCTGTCTCTAGTATCAATTGAGTGTTAAATTAGATGCGTCCTACCAACGTCTCTGTCTGACCACTGAAATGCATTCAATTTTGCCATGAGTACTCTATTCAATTTACCAATTTGTTCTTTTGACAGTCTTTTACCCTTCTTAATTTTTGTTAACTTTTCTTCAACATCAGCCATACTACTGTATGTTCCAAGCGTCGCACTGTCAACTTCAATCTCTGTTTTTTCTTCAACTAATTCAAAATTCTCTGTTGAAAATCCAACGTAATCATTTGCTTCAACTTTTACAGGTTTTGTATTAAGGTTTAAAACTTTAACATAAATATCACCATTTTCATCCATTTTGCTTACACAATGACTCCAATAGACACCCTCTCAATTACTTTTAGGTGTAAACATCACATCTTTTTCAGACAACGAATTTACCCCTCTACACTTTACATACGATTCACTTCTAGGTTCTAAAACCACATGATTTACTGTAACACACGGTGATTGGTGTACCGCATTGTACCAATCTCCTTTTAAGTCACAAAAGTTCTCATCAATCATAATTTCATCGCTTGAATGATCTATAACAACACCATATTTTTTCAGAAAATCCCTACCTAAAATGATGTCTTTGTCTCTTAATGACGCAGTAATCACAAAACTATGAATAGCTGACCATGAACCAATTGAAATTAGTACCGGGGCCACAACACAATCTTCAGAAACAAGGCTTGTGACACCTTTGATTGTAACTGGAAACTTTTTGAAACCACGTTTGTTCATATCAACTTGCTTATTCAAAAAATACTTAATTTCGTTCTGCATCTTTGAACTTAGACTATCAAATCGTATAAGTGAATTTGTTGCACCACCATCAAACAATGCTTTAAATCTCTGTTTTTCAAAATCATTATTGAAACGTATTTTGCATTTCTTTGAAATCAAACTTGGAACACAAGCTGATAGATTAACGTCAACTTGAACCTCATTATTTTTAACATCTAACTGCACTGAATTAAACTCTAACTCATCGCTTGAGCTACCATTTATTTTTCTTCTATTACCAATTTGGCCCTTTTTCGCACTACTACCATCTTTGGATTCACTACCATTGTGTCCACTTTGTTTTTCCATTGACTTTTTCCATTTGAAACAATCACTTTTTTTTGTGACCTGGTTTCTTACAAAAGAAACATGCTCCTTGAAATCTATGCTTATATTGAGCAACATTTGCATCAACCTCTAAAGGTTCAGTTTTTACTTCAGGCTCACCTGACTCAAACTTGAATTGTGTAGCCATTGTAACATCACTTCTATGACCAATAGCACTTGCTTTAACATTTGGAAGAGTTTCTTCTAGACACTGCAACAATTGATCCCATGTCTTATCAGCTTGAAACTTAATCAATAACCGCATGTTCTCTGGTAAATGTGCAGCTAATTTATTCTTCAAAAATCCCTTCTTTTCGTTGCTACCCAATGTTGGAACAGCTTTTTCCAATAACCGTTGCAATGCTCTTGCAAAATCTACCACGGTTTCTTCTGGCAATGGAGCACGGTCAAGAAATTCTTGATGCATCGATTAAGCAGATTGAGAACACCCAGATATTAAAATCTCAAAAATTCTATCAGTGCTATTTTTCTCTTCGTCCTTCATTGCTTCAAACAAACGAGCAGCTTTACCAGTCAACAACAATGGTAATATAGTTAACTTCTTTGTTTGATCCCAGTTTAACATGATAGAGTTCAACTCAAACATCCTCTTAAACTCCTTTGGATCACCATTACCATCATAACTCTTGACGCCAATATTTTTGGTTTCCATTTCTTATCACACTAAATCAACAAAAGACTAGGCCAACCAACTTAAGCTAAAACTGAGTTCGATCAAACACACGCTATCACCAAATGTAAACGTTTTCAAACAGGCTTAGGAATAAATTAAAAGACAACGTTTACGGTTTGATTTAATATATTTTATTCAAA
>VANL01000862.1:0-21857 GCA_006352455.1 Brachionus sp. 'Tiscar'
GGGGTGGCTAGAAAATGGCTTGATCAGCAATTTCTAGCCGTTCATGTTTACAAATACATCAGAAATATTTCAATTATTCATGATAGTTATTTGTGTAAAATATACAAAGATTCCACGCCTTATCCAAGCAGAAGAATAGAAAACTGTTTTGTTGCAACATCATCATCTAATTGCAGTGCTGGTAAGAGGTTTCCTCCATGTCCATTAGAATGCAGGCCAAAAAATCATCAAGATTGGGATCGTTGTTAATAATTAAATAATTGATTTTTTTCTTTTCAATACTAGAAGTATTAGACAATTTGTTTGATCAGTGTTAAAAATTTTTAAATCCCCATATTTTTTATACAAATAAATTTAATAATGATTTAATTTTAATTTTCATTAATTTGCACTCTGTGAACTAGCTGTAGGTTTTGTGTTCTTGAGCTTTGAGATATATGGATTAAGTGTGCTTTGGGTCACTGATATTTATTTCCTCAAAAACGATATTTAATTTGATTTATTTGCATTAAAAAAAAAAACTTAAATTTCAATGATTACAATTTCTAACATATCCATTCAAATTAAAACAAATTTGTGGTTTTAAAATTTTTTTTTAAATTGTTAAAAAGTATTTATTCATTTTCAAAAGAACATTTAATTAAAATAAATATGCTGCAATTAAAATTCTAGAATATTTTTCCAGGATTAAGAATATTGTTTGGGTCAAGAGCTCTTTTTATAAGACGCATTGTATCAATAGGTGATTTACCGAATTGTTCCTCCATATATTTCATTTTTCCTAAGCCAATTCCATGCTCTCCTGTACAAGTTCCTTCAACTTTGATCGCATGACGAACAAGTTTTTCCGAATAGGCATAGTATCTCTTCATTTCTTCACTATCAGCTGTGTCCAGTGAAATGAAAGTGTGAAAATTACCATCACCAACATGACCCACTATCACAGTCTTCAATTTCAACTCTTCAATGTCCTTTTTGGTCTGAACGAGAACCTCAGGCAATTTAGAAATTGGCACGCATACATCGGTTGATATGGCCTTAAAAAAATCCTTTAAGATAAAAAATCTAAAATTTATTTTGCTACTTTTCTATTTGGATGTATTGACTTGAAAGCGAACCAACTGTTATGTCTGGCATGCCATAGTTTTATTCTTTCTTCAGGATCAGTAGCCCAGTTAAATTCTTTGCATTGGTTATCCTTGCAAATTTCCACTTAAAAAAAAAAATAAATTTTTTTTTAGAATTTTAGTTTGAATCTTTTTTTAGCATTACTAGCTGTTTCAGCCTGTTGATCAACAGTGCCTTTAGAACCGTGAAACTCCAGGAAAAGAGTTGGTGTTTCGTCTAAACTCATTTTATTATAAATGTTATTTGCTTGAATGCTTTTTTCATCAAGAAATTCTAAAAATATAAATGAATAAAATAAATAAAATTTTTTTTTTTTTTTTAGTGCCTATTCTTGCAATTGGAAGACCACTTTGCATTATTTCAACAGTTGATTGAACTGCTGAAGCAACATCCGGAAAGGGGGCTACAGCACTTAATATCTAGAAAAAAAAATTTGTTTTTTAAAAAGAAAAAAATTCAAAACTACTGTTTCTGGTTGAGGAAAAAGTTTAAGAGCAACTTTGGTTATAACACCTAAAGTGCCTTCAGAGCCGATCATTAGATTTGTCAAGTTATATCCTGCGACATTTTTTCTGCTTCTAGCTTTTAGACCAGCAGTATTGATTATTGTACCATCGGCTAGTACACATTCTAGATTGAGAACGTTTTCTCTCATTGTTCCAAATCTAACAGCATTTGTACCACTGGCACTTGTTGAACACATTCCGCCAATACAAGCATCTGCCTTAGTTAAAATTATTTTTAATTTAATTTTTTTTTTAACTTAAATCAAAAATATTTATTGAAAAAAAACAATTTAAAAATTTTTGCTTTAAAAAAAACTTACACCCGGATCAATTGGAAACCATAATCCTGTATCCTTAAGATAACTATTAAGTTGCTTTCTGGTTACTCCAGAATCCACCCAGCAATCAAAATCCTCCACATTCACTTCCAAAATGTTATTCAAAAATTTAGATGTATCAATGCTTACACCTCCCTTTTTTTATTTGCTAAATGTTAAAAATTTAGAATTTAGATAAATAAAATTTTTTACTTTTATAGCATTAATGCCTCCTTCGAAGCCACTTCCTGCTCCGTAAGGAATGGCAGGTATTTTATTTTTATTACAGAATTGTAAAATTTTCGATATTTGATCAGTGTTTTGTGGGAAAACCACCAAGTCTGGATGAGCTTCTCTAATTTTAAATATAGAATTTTATTCAGCAAAAATAAATTAGAATTTATACTCATGAAGAGATTCATCCTTAGAATGATGGGTTCGGATTGCCTCCGATACCGAATAATTGCTCGAGCCAACTATTGAACTTAAATTCTCAATAGCGGCCGAATTGAGCATAGAATACTCCCTGATTGTTTTCAGGTTTAGTCGAGTGGTTCTAGCTATAGTGAAAAAGCGGTTCATTTTAATGTAAAAATATTCAAAAAATCTAAATATATAATTTTTTTTATAATAGCTAAATGATAAAATATTTATTTTGAAAAAAAAATTCTTAAATAAAGAGGGGGTTGTTAAAGAGAATTTTATTTTAAAAGTTTGTTTTATTTTATTTTGGAAGCTTTTGAATTGCGTTGCTCCAAAAGTATTGCATATATTTCGGGTTTGAATTTTGAAAAATAAGCGAGCATCTTGCCAGGCTTAGATCCAGCTTCGTGTTCATCGATGCCTTTTGATTAAAATAAAAGTTTTTTTTTTTTCAAATTTGCACAAAAAATTAATTATTTTAAATTTTTGATTAATAATGATTATTTAACAAAATTTTAACTCTAATTGAGAGAATAAAATTACCCAATTTGAAAGCTAAATTTTTAATTTTTTGTATAGATTGCTGAATTTTGTCTTGTGTTGAATCGATATCTAAAACAATTTCTAATTCAGCTAGTTTGTATCCAAAGTCTGTTTGATCCAAGTCGATGTTTATTTCATCTAAAATAAAGCTTTTTCTTGTTGTCTTAAAACTTGCAAATATTTTAAGCTTTAAATTTTCTAATAATTCTTCTATATTATTTGATTTGGTGCTAGTAGATAAAATATTTGACAAAATATCAACAATTTCGTGCTGATTATTAGTTTCAAAGTATTTAGAAAAGCTCTCATCGTCACTAAATCCATCGGCTGGATATTTAAGTTCCCATAACTGCTCTGATTTTATTATATGCCTTGAACGCAACCAATAGTCTTTTCTAATAAAAAAATAATCATCAGTGTCATAATATTGATCAATTATTTCAAGCGAGTCCTTTTCTAATGAGTTCAGATTTTTTAGTTTTAATTCCAAATCGCCTTCATATGAGTATTTTTTCTCTATTTCTAATTTACCTTTGTTATTCATTATTTTAATTTGCAATAGTTTTATTCAAAATATTCTGAATTCAAAATAGATTAACTTTAATATTTTGCAAATAAAAATTAACAAAATTTAAAATTTACAGTTCGTCTTTTAAAGTTAAAATATGCCAAATGATAAAATCCAAATGAAAAGAATTGTAACATGTGATCGAGATATAAATTCGTTTAAAATACTGTAAACCTCTATCAGCTGCATAAGTTATTCATACTTAAGAAAAATGTAAAAAGTTAACAGAATGTTAGATATTGAAAGGTTAATGATTTGATAAACAATACATTAATTTTAAAAAAATATTAATTTAAAAGGAAAAATTTTTTTTAATAACACTTTATAAATATATTAAACTTTTTAAAAAAAATCCAATATTTTTGTCTTTTAGCCGTTCATTTTTTGATTCAGTCTCAATTTGATAATAAAGAAAAATCTGACTTTTTTACAATTTTTTTTTCATATTATTAATTTATTTTATTTGAAATCAAATTATTCGATCAAAAGTTTATTTTTTAAATTTTATTCATTAATAAAGTTAAGTAAGGTTCAAAAAAAATTTTAAATAAATAAAAAATAATTAAAATCAAAAAAGAAATTATTTTATTTAAACGGAGTCAGACTATTTTAAAAATTTTAGATATTGAGCGTTTTATCGTTATAATAGATTCTTCCACTAGTTCTCCCTCTTTTTCGTCTGAATCGTTTGTGGTAGTTGTAATGTTTACCTTAGTACCCTTGGGCCCGTCTATCCGATCCTCTCGTTAGACGTATTGGAGCAGCTATTTATGCTCCTTACTAACTTAAACGCACATGGTTAAGTTAGTTAAATAAACCAGTGATATCGACAAAGATGTCGCTATATCACACCTTCCCCCGCTTTTTTAAAGCGAAAGCTAGGGAACTGTCGACCATTGTGACCACTGTTGGATCAACAATGACAGGTACCAGCCATAGACTATTCTTTTTCCAAGGTACTAACTGACACATATCAGGTAGCCGTTGCACACACTATAAACATTACCGCCACCAAAAAGCACCCTTAATAGTCTTCTGGGGCTTTTATCCTCGTCGCCGGTTGTTTTATAGCTTTGTAGGGGGGTTTTTGGGGTGTATTAAAAGAGGTTCTCTTTTATTGAATACTTTATTAAGTCTAAATAAGTAATAGGAAACGGCCGTCTTAAGCCAATGTAAATAATGTAAATAGTGTAAAAAGTATGAATAATAGAGTTGTACATAGAGATTTTTAAAAAGTTTTAGATGGAAAGGAAAAGCTTAAGATAAGCGTCATTTTGATGCTTATCTAGTTGTATATAAATGTAAATTTGAAATTGATGTTTTGTATAGAAAGCATAACTTGCTTTGCTCTTGTGGTTGCTACACCACATCTTCCTTCGGCTTTAAGCTGAAGACTTGCCCTTCAGTCTTTCTGACCTTCTGGGTTAGTCGGGTTGGCTAGTCGGTTGCTTGTCGGCTTGTTCTTCAGCTCTTCTTTGGTCGGTCGTCCGACCCTTCTCTTGCCAGTTTGGTTG
Organism: Brachionus sp. 'Tiscar'; assembly: GCA_006352455.1. Classification (NCBI taxonomy): domain Eukaryota; kingdom Metazoa; phylum Rotifera; class Eurotatoria; order Ploima; family Brachionidae; genus Brachionus; species Brachionus sp. 'Tiscar'. The sequence continues at coordinate 5,000 of VANL01000862.1, forward strand.
CTGCTTGTTGCAGCTGGAATGGCTTGGTGTGTTGGTGGTGACGTTTTTGTGTCAATGGATGGAGTTAGTGGTTTGGTAACCTGGGAATTGGACGGTTGAGGCTCCTGTGGTGATGGTAACATCTGGATTTTGGTTGATGGTATTTCTGAGTCCTCAACTGAATAGTATGGCTTGAAGAAGCTGGAATTACGGGTGACCATGGTGCCTTTCATGGCTGTCACGGTATAGGGTTCTGGGTCCCATCTTGAGTCTGATTTCTTGGTTTGTTCTGTCTTTACCAAGACTCTTACTCCGACTTCGATTTGTGGCTCACGGACCCTCATACGCTCATCATATTCCCTTTTCATTCTCTCTTTTGCTTTGCGGTCGTTCGCTCTAGCAAGATCGTGGAGTTCCTTTATTTCGTTAAAGTCGAGCTTTACGATCTCTGGAATGCCGGACGTTCGTGCGTGCAAGAATAAGAGTCTGGAAGGTGCTACTCCGGTCGTGGTGTGTGGTGTTTCTTTATATGTTCTCAGGAAACATTCAAGCTCCAGGTCCTTGTTTTTGCCGGCTAGTGCTGCTGCTTTGACCACTTTGCCTAGGTTCTTCATGAAGCTCTCAACTTCACCGTTTGCTCTTGGCCATCTTGGTGTTATGCGTTGATGCGTAAAACCCATTTGTTTGGCGTATTCGGCGAATTGGTAGGACTGGAATGGAGGACCGTTGTCAGTGTTGTAGTTGATTGGCCATCCTAGGACTCCATTGAGTTGATCTAGAGCTTTTTTGACTTGGGCGAATAATGTTGCCATGATTTTGTTTATAGCGACCTATTTACTATATATTTGAAATCAAATTGTTCGATCAAAAGTTTATATTTTAGATTTTATTCATTAATAAAGTTAAGTAAGGTTCAAAAAAAATTTAAAATAAATAAAAATAATTAAAATCAAAAAAGAAATTATTTTTTTTTAACGGAGTCAGGCTATTTTAAAAATTTTAAGGCAGTAGATATTGAGCGTTTTATCGTTATAATAGATTCTTCCACTAGTTCTCCCTCTTTTTCATCTGAATCGTTTGTGGTAGTGACTAACACGTTTTTTTGCGATGTGCTGGTCTTGGTATATCTTTTATATAATAAATATCAAGGGAGCGAATTATTTTAGCGTGTTTTAATTGAGCAAGATTAAATGAGCAGCAAAAAAAATTAGTGTTTTAATAATATTTTTCAGTTTTCTAATGAAAAGGTATTTTGAGTCTCTTTAATTCTTTCGTCTAAAATAATATAAGCCGGTTTTAGTTTAAATTTAACGCTTGTCTCTTATTTTAATAATTCAGATTCATTTTTTTCTGTTCTGCTCTAAATTTATCAACAAGTGCGTATATGGAGGGATGGTAGCTTAGCATATTATTGAAAGCCTTTTGCCACGCTTCCACAAAATTATTTGCTCTCGGCAAATAATCATTTATTCTTTTATAAATATTTCATAGTTCTATATCATACCTAGGATCTTTAAACAAAATAAATTAATACTGCAACGTGACTAAAACATCCGAGAGTTCACAACTACAAATCCAAGTAATATCGTCTAAACAGTCGGAATGAGATTTTTTATATTTAATGCTATTTGAATGTCGTGATTGAATTTTTGATAAAATAATTTTCTTCTCTTGCTTATTAACTAAATTATCACTTATCAAAAGTTGATAGTCTTCATTTGATTCAAAATGCTCAGCTAAATACCCAAATGCTTGCTCAAGATGATATCTGCCAAAAGTAACTAAATTCTTGAATCTGAAAAAAATTTCCAAAACATTTTTTAAACAATTGTGAGTTTAGGTTCAAAAACATTTAAAAGTTAAAGAAAAATAAAAATTTAAAATATACAAATTTTTTATTTGAAGATAAATTTTTTTTTTTTTAATTTTTAAAATTTATTGTTCATTTAAATTGTAGACAAAAAAAAATAAAGATGAATATATTTTTCATTTAAAAAAAAAAAAAAAAATAATATACTCTTTATAATTAAAATTCTAAGCATACATGTATGTAAATGCATTTATATACGAATGGACAAGTGCTAATCATTTTTAAGCATGAAATGTTTTTTAAATTTGAACAGACAAAAAAAAAAAACGAAAAAAAAAATTTTAAAAGTATAGACAAAGTAAAATTTGGTTAAAATTCGATTTATTTTCTTGGCTTTTTGGCGCTCGATGTAGTCTTTGAGCTTGGCATGGGTTTTTTTCGTTTCTTGTTATCATGGTCACTTTGGTCACTGTCAACTTCGAGATCAGCTCGTCTAGCCTCCTCCTCCAGCTCAGACCAACTCTTGCCACTCTCGGACTCGGAGCCCGAGCCACTGCCACTTTCTGACTCTGACTCGGATTCATCACTTTCACTATAGGCCGACTCGGACTCGCTCTCGCTCTCCTCTTCACTCTCGCTCGGATCATACGCATCGTCCTCTTCATCCGATATGTCATCGTCCACTTCTTTTTCTTCTTCGTCACTTTCGGGCTCCAAAAAGCTCCATCCGCCTTGTTCAAAAAATCCCTCCGGATCGTCTGTTATTGTTTTCATTATCTTAGGCCAGTTGAAACTCTGCAATCCTTCAGTGTACTTAATGTCACACGAATTAAGCCATTCTTTTATCTGATCCAATTGATTCATTGGTATGGATGTGATCATAACTACTTTTTTATTATAGTCCTTGAATATGAAGACCATGTCGAAATTTTTCAAGTGAAAACTGACACGCTCAAAGTGAACTAACTCGATTTGATCAAGAGTTAGAATAAATGGCGGCTGTTCGGTCACATTTATCAAACAAGAAGTGGTCGGTTGCAGCAATACCATGCTTCTATTTGGTGTGCCATTGAAGCCAAGGTCTCTGAACGGCTTTTCAAATTGTATCTGATGATTAGTCAATCCTTCTACTTTTTCAATAAATGACTTGAATGCCATATTTAATTTTTTTCTCATTTCTCTTTCGGACTGTTCGGCAATTAGATCGTCTCGATCGCCGCCTTTTGTATGCTTGCCCAAGTCGGTTATTACCTCGCCAACTTCTGTATAAAATTGTATGTCAATTATTTTCTTTTTACCATACATAATGGCGTGTTTAAGATGAAAATGAACTAGAATAATTATTTCGTGATCGCATGGCTGAAATATGGCATGCTTAATGTTATTGAACAATATTTCGCATTTTTCGCCACGCAACGAAGTGTACAAAAAGCCGTTTGTGTGCGCTTCAATAGTGCCCGGCGTTCTCTTTTGTGTAGCACTTGGTCTAATATACAAATCTTTTAATTTTGGATTATTTTTATTGTGCGACATGACCAAATTGTCTTGTTTAACCATGCCTTCTTTTTCTTTTTCTTCATGTTCTTTTTCCTTGAATTCTTTTTGCATGTCTTTGATATATTTGAACGCGAGGCCAAGATTGGTCGAAGGCGCCGATATTTCGCCAGCTTCTTTTATATTCGTGGCACGATAAGTTATTTCTTTAATGTACACACAATCCTGATTTGGGTAGGTGCCCTCGGAAGTTGAGGCAGCAGCAGCAGCGGCCGCCGCCGTCGTCGACGACGACGATGGCTTGTTTACAGCTACACCCGGGTGAAAAAAATTCAAACGCAAATAAGTAAAATCGCCTTCTACCGATGAGCTCAAATTTTTCAATGTTGATATGTGAAACGGCGCCGGACATCCGAATATTGGCAATATTATTGTCTCATGGCCTTTGTCAACATAAATTTTAAGCTCTTGTATTTCGGTTTGTTTGTACGGCAATTGAGATGCATTACGATATGCCGTAATTGCTTTGCGAACTTTTTCCTTTGTAGCAGGTCCTTTTTGCGACAGAAGACGCTCACGAGCTTCGTCGTTTAAACGTTTGCCAAGCTCTCGTTGATGTTCGCGTCTAGCGTGCTCTTGATTTGTGTCCGATCTTGTCTTCGATTGCAATAAAGCGCCCCGAGTGGCTCTACTTAGCAAATCGACAGATTCTTTTTTATCTTTGGTAACTTTTTCCTCTTCGCTTTCCTCATCACCTTCTTCATCGTCTTTGATAAATATGCCCACATTTTCCATTTTTTTTTTCGATTGAGTGAACACAGTGGCCGGCTCGTCTTTGTTCACTTGAACAGTGTCGCCAATAAACAATGCATATTTTTTGCCTTGTTCGTCTTTTGACTCCGGATTGGACAAATCGGACAGGCCAATGCTGACTTGAAAAGTCATGCCAGATTTGGCGCTGTTCGAGTTTTTGTTCGATATGAGAAAATTTGCCTCGCGAAATTCAATGCCGATCAAAAAACCAAAATTAGGTGTCAATTTTTCCACAAGATCGGCTCGTTCACTTTGACATTTTTGCTTTATTTTTTCGTATAGATCATTTAGACGTACACCGTCTCGTAGCGAATCGATTAGAGTCTCTTCCAACGAGAGCAAATATTTGTAGTTTTGTTGCATTGATTCAGGCGGGTCTACCATTAAAGTTCGCACTATGTTCGAACAATAATTTTTGTATCTGAAGCCCAAAGCGCATATAATTGTGCCAAAATGTAGATTGTTTTTGTCACTTGAGGCACTAAACTTCAAACTGTAGCTGCCACCACTTTGAACTATTGCTGGATAGCAAATTTCTACCAATTGTTTGTCACTGTTGCTCACATAGCGCGAATCGTTGATCGCCTGTTCGACCCCTTCGCTCAATTTGGCATGTTTTACTTTTTTTTCTCCGTCTATTATGTTTATTATTTGATCTTTTAGATACTTGCTGAATATTTTGTTTGTTATTTCGGACGCCTTTTTCACATTGTTCAACTCTAGTTCGTCCTTGATGGCAAGTATGCTCGATACCAGTGCACTAGCGTCCACTTTGTCAAAGCCAGCTTTATCCAATGTTTTGTTCCAATCTTTGAAAAAGTCGCCGTCGAATTTTTCTTTTGGAAAAGCACCTATTTTTTTACCCTTTTTTTTTTTTTTTTTAAATTTTTTTTTATTAAATAGATAAAATTAATTTTAATCTAAAAAATAAAAATTACTTCATTGCTTTTTTTTATTAATTCAATAGCTTCGTTGAGAAAATTTTTGTCCGACTCGTTTTTTTCACGAGTTATAAATTTGTATCTTGGCAAGTGGTCATTCTCTTTTCCACTTTCAATCTGAAGAAAAATATTTCTTTAATTTAAGAAACAAAAAAACAATAGTTTTACTTGTTTGAGAAATTGGATTTTTTTCGGACTTGCTATGAACACCACTAGTTTATCAAGAAAGAGTATGGCAGTATCTGTGATCTCAACTCCGAATAACCATTGCTGAATAGCTGTTGTTTTGTAGTATGAACTGTCACTATCTGTGCCTGTTACCACACAAACAGCGTCCATAATTTCATTATCATTTTTGGTATTCTTAAAATTAAAATTTATCATATGGCCAAACAGACATGCGCATTCAGCAGCTAGGACTCACCTGCCAGTAGTTGTAAAATCGCTTTATGCGCTTATTGAACGTTTCTTTATCCAAATCCGGCATTTTCAGGATTTCTATTTAAATATCTGTAAATTTTATTTTTGTTTAAAACTTATTTATATTAAATTTAAAAAAAAAAAAAAACTTTAAGAACAAATTAAGTAAAATTAGATTCTGAATGTAAATATTTTTTTACATTGTGCTATACTTGCATTGAATTTTTTGCTGATGCATAAGTGCTTTAAAGTTGCAAAATTAGTCTCTCAGTTTTGCTCTCACAAATTGTATGCAAATTATGAAATTTTGTCAAATTTTTTAATTTTAAGTTGAATTTAAATTTACTATTTGTTCTGTACTTACACGTGTTGTGGTGGTTTGGCTTTTTTATTCAAGACTAGACTTGAAGAAAAATTTTACCTTCTTCAATGTTGTGATTTAACAAAAAAAGAAATTGATTTAATCAGTGATTTAAAGAGTGAATTTATTAAATAAAAATTTAGGTGTATTCCAAGTTTCCAAGATTCAGTTTTCTTCACCATTATACTAAATAAAACTTATCCAAGCAAACTTCCGCAAACCATTTATTATTTTCAATTTAACTAAATTTTCTATAACAATTTAAAAGCAAACTAAATTATTAATATATTCTATTAAATTCTAATTTTTTGATATGTGCGTGAACCTGGCTCTGATTGTTTTTGTTTTGAGGTTCGATTTAAATACATTTTGAAAAACTTGATAATCGATTGGTTTAATATCAAGATAAGCTCTTGTCTTATTTAGTGTTGGGGAACGTGAGTGGCGGCCAATAGACCGTCAAAAATGGTGTTGGCGGTTTTGGTGGCCGGGTGTGAAAACAAATATTTAAAAAATTTAAATAATTAATAGAGAAAAAATTTTTTTCCCTGGCGGCCAACATCAACTTTTGACGGTCTAGTGGCCATCACACATAGTTCTAGTCTTAGAAGAAGAAAATGCAGAGTTCCATTTCAGCTCAAAGATAAATCAATATTTCTTTAAAAATTCCTGTCACTTGATGATAATCATTTTCAAATAGATTTTTATTTTTAGATATTTTCGAATTATATTTAAGTTGGTGTCTTAAGACTAGAAAGCCTGAGGAGTTTTTGAAATCCTTTTTTAAACTTGAAAACTTGAAAATTATCTTAAAGAAATAAAGTTTTAAACTCAACAAAAAAACTAAAAATTAATTAATTTTAATAACATGATCATTTAGCTTATTTAATTTTTGTTTTATTACTTTTTCAAAAACTAATTGACTCATGTAAAAATAGAGTTTTGAGTTAACTTGTTTTAAAAAAAAGCACAATAGATAGTACCTTAGTTAGTTATCTGAAAAAGATAAATTTCTATTTCTAAAAGTTAAAAGAGCAAAAGCGAAAAAGTTGCAAAATAATTTCATTTTAAATCAAAACATCTTTTAAATTTTAAATTTATTTTTTTTTTTCTATAAATAATTATCTAATTATAATGAGAAGGAAAACTATCTTGAGTTTTTAATTAATAATAAAAATAAACTTTAACGATTTTTGTTTAAAAAAGATTTCTAAACCTTTTATCATCACATGATTGAGAGTATTTTCTAAAAAATTTTAACTAACAAAATAATTTCAATAATGAATAGAGCCTATATAGTGTCAAATGATGGCTTGATTTTTTACGCTGATGCAGATAGCGACTATCTAGGGTTACTTGAATGCAATGAATCAAACAATAATATTAAAGTGAAACGATTGAGCAGCAGTCCTTGGTGTTTATGGACCATTTCAGCAAATTTAAATATTTATTTGTTTGTTTACATGCTTGACGCGCCTTTTGAGCATCAAGAGACCACTTATGAAAATCAAGTTAAATTTTATTTCAGTTAAACATTTATATTTATTTAATAAAAAAATTATTTTATTCAAAAGAGACGCTATAATATTTTAAATATAAATTCTTACAGTGAAAAACTTTTACCCACAGATAGACCTCATTTTAGCTCCCAAGAAGGTGATGTTAGCCTTCCTAAAGATGAATTTCAGCTACCATCGAAAAATTGGGCTTGGAAAAATGATTGGACTTATGAAAAAAGTTCAACCGATGTAAATTAATATTAAAAGAAAAAATTTATTTTTAATTAACTGTTTATTTATTTTAAAATATAAAAAGGGTTGGGAGTATTCTATTGATTTTCCAGCAACATATCATCCAAGCCCGTCTATTTCGTCATTTGTTCGAAGACGCAAATGGACTAGAAATAGAATTTTTATAACCTATAATCAATTTTTAAAAGTAGATGCAAAATATTTCTCTTTCATTTAAAACTTTTTAATTTAAGATCGATAGTCCATTGCCTTCAGAGTGTATAATAGACGTATCGATTGGCGGATGGTTGATACCGTTTGCCGAAAAAGGCTTTCTATCTGTATGGATAATTTCAAATAAGGGGAGACTTTATTTTAGAAAAAATGTTTCGCATTCAAACTTGGAAGGTAATTCATGGATTAATATTAAATTACCGCACAATTTTGAGGCATTTAATTGTTCATGTTCTGTTAATGGAAGCTTATGGGTAATTAACGATCAGGGAGAGGCACTTATGAGAACTGGAATTTCAAGAGAGGTTCCATATGGTACTGGATGGCTAAGTATTTCACAGCCGACAGAAATTGTCGGAATAAAAGAAGTTTCAGCTGGACTAAATTCAGTATGGTGTTTAGACAATAAAGGTAAAATATTTTACCGATCAGGTGTAACTAATAGAAATCCTCAGGGAGACAAGTGGGTTTTTATACCATTGTTTATGTCAAATATTTCATGTTCGATGATTGATCAGGTAAAAGAATTTTTTTTAAAAATACTTTGCTTTATTTAATCAAAACTGTAAAATTTTATTAGAATATATCAAAAAATTTCATTTTATTTGGTTTATTTTTCTTCAAATTTTAATTTATTACATTTTTTTTTAATTTAAATTAATAATTTATTAAACATGTTTGGAAGATACTAGCAATTAACTTAATTGAGAACAAAATATTCTTCCGTGATGGAATAGATCAAGAAAATTTGAGCGGTATCACATGGAAAGAAATAAAACTCAAGCATCGAGTTTTCAATCAGTCAGATAATGATTTAAAAGAGCAGCCTCATTTAAATTCAACTTCACTCTGTTTAGTACAAGACTCAATTTTTCAAGAAAAAATTTTATCTGAAGAAAAAAGCAACAACAATATTACTTACATTGAAAGTTCGATATATGATCAAGATTCAATTTATGATTCAGAAATGAAAACTGCTGAAATTATCCAAGAAACAAACGATCAATCTGGTAGATCTCAGATTAACATTGATGATTTTCAAGTGCCTAACAGTGTAGCTGAGTTAAGTAAACAAGTTCAGGAAGCAAACCTAGAATTAGAAAAATATATTGATGAACTGATAAAAAAAGATGACATGGAAGAAATTCTTGCAAAATCTCGCAGTCAATCACTTGTTTCGTTTGTGACAACAGATAACTCTTGTGATGATTCTACATCGGGTTATTCAATTGAAGAGTCTTTAGCCAGCTCACACTTAGTCGATATAGACTATCACTATGTTTGCGTAAATAGTCTAAATTTGAAAAAAATTCCAGGTCGATGGTACGATTCTGAATCGGAGCCAGTGAAGAAAAAATTGGAGACAAACTCAAAATGGAGAGATGACTTATTAAATGAATTGATCAAAAGAAACCTTAGAGAATTTAGAACAGTTGACAAAATATCTGTGCCTTATGTAAATGATGCTAGTTGGTCACGTAGTGATTCAGTTCAAATGCTCTACAAAAATAAACTAGTATCATGCATGCTTGAAATAATACATTGTGATAATTCAACAAAAAAATCCCTAGTAATAAGCATAGGACAAAAATCAAAAAAAAATTGGAAAAAAGAAGTAGACTTTTCACAAATATTACTAATTAAACCGTATTTGATTGAATCAAAGCGTTCAGCTTTATCATTTGCTATTTATTTGAATGATAAACAATTTAGTAAATTTGTTTTTGTAACATCTTCTAAAAATCAGCTTAGCAATTGGCTCAGTCAAGTGTCTATTTATTGCAGCAAAATTCATTTTTTGAACACACTGTCCAATGCGCTAAGTTTGGTAACAAGTGATGGCAACTCGTATTATTTATACTTAAATAACACAAATAAACCTTTCTATTTAAAACAAATTGATGGTCATTTCAAACAAATTGAAAAACATTCTAGCGGTGTCACGTTCGCTTGTGGAGAAAATGGAAAATTTTGGATTTTGGATGTCCAGCACAATAAGCCACTTGATAGTTATAAAGGTAAAGCATAACATGTGCAAAACCATTAGTTATCTTTAAAATCCTTTTAAATTGTTTCGTTTCATCTTTGCTCTTTTTGGGGACTTATTCATTTTATAGAAAATTTTTATGTAGAAAAGTTTTAAAGAAAAGAAAAATCATATTATAGAAACTTATTAAAAAATATTATCGAAATTAACCTGTTTTAATTATAGAAGAAAAAAACAATTAATTATTTTAAAACAAAAATTAATCTATCAAAAAATTTGCAAGATATGAAATCTTTGCAAATCAATCAATTTAGATTCTAGAGGAGTGATCAGCGGCTCAAATTCAAGAGCTTTTTCAGATCGAAAAAATTGACAAAGTTATGTCACTTAAAAGCAGAGGACTTTGATCAAAATTGCAAGATATTAACACATTAATTTTTAGGATTTTTATCCATAGCATCAATTGTTAAATGATGCAAAAAAAAATTGAAATTTAATATCATTATTTGTATTATCTTTCAAAATAGCTTACGTAATTATTATTCAGAATAATTTGCAAGAAATTTTCTATGAAACATTTCCACGAAAAAATTATATTTTTCTGAAAAAAAATTTTTCTATAATATGGTATAGTGCCTCTTTCTGCATTCTATATTCCCATGTCCTATTCAAAAGAACACATTTCTAGATATTCTTTCTGCTTGGAAAACCACTTTTGAATCTTGTTCTCTCATTAAGATTTCTATAAAAATACAAGTTTAATTCTACTAATATAAAGTTAAAAGTTAGTTGTTATACTTAGTTATGGCAACATGCTTGAATCTATGCTGAGAAATTATTCTTTTTTAAAGAAACCGAAAATTAAAAAAAATTGTGTCAAAAATTTAACAAAAATTTTTTAAGAAATAGTTTTAATTTTATTCAATTTTTTTAGTTTGGAATTCGAAAGAATTTTGATATTTTATCTTCTAAAAAAAATTAATTATTTTATAATAGGGTCTACCTAACCAGCACACCCAAAAACCGTTTCAAAACACATTTTAGTTTAATATAATTAATAATCTAAGGCTTTGTGAAGAATTTTTTGCCCAAGTTTTTTTTACCGTTGCCAAACTGAGTTCATATTGAAAATGGTTCATTTCAATAATTCAATTATGTTACAAAAAACTTTTTTTGGCTGTTTTGGTTTTTTTTCAAATTTTTAATGTGAGTTAATTAGACTTTGAAAAAGTGTAAAATTAAGTTAATTTTTGTTATTAAGTGAATTTGTTTGTTAGATTTTAAGGATGTGCTGAAACAATTATTTCTTTTTTAAAATATTAAAGTTTTTTTTTTTAAATCAATTTGTTGTTTAAAAGTATAATAGTAAAATTAAATTTTTTTATTATTTTTTTTGTAAACCCGTTGCTACTAGTATTGAAATAATAGAATAATTATCATGTTATGATTCGATTTTATTAATTTCATAAGCAATTATTTAGTCTTATAAAATTTTATCTATTCTTTATTTTAAAAGTAATATTGATTTCGCATTTATTTAAAACTTTTCTCTCAAGTTTGTTGAAATCAATTGTTGTTTTTCTGAATTAAAACAAGTTTATTTGTTTGTTACTATTAAAGAACTTCTGTTTTTAAATCAATTGATTAACAATTTTATTGTTAATTAAATAAAAAATTTACTTTATTTCATCTAATTTAAAAAATAAAAAGGTCCATATGCTCAAACAGATGAACTGGAAATATATACTTTTGAGAATCAACGTTGGAACATAATTACTGGAATATTTGGTTCGAAAATGGGATTTACTAAAGTTGGATTGCCAACTGATAGATACCATTGGTCGGACGAAACTGGTAAAATTCGTCGCAAAAAGGAAGAATGTCACCTTCCATCACCAATGTTCGAATGGATATCAAATTGGCAAGTAGATTATTCATTAAAACCTGGGGTAGACAAAGATGGCTGGCAATATGCTGTAGATTTTCCCGCTTCATATCATGCTGTATGTAATCCAATTACTCATTTTGTTAGACGTCGTAGATGGGTTAGAAAGTGCAGGATAGTTTCTAAAGGACTATGGAAAGAGATTGACCAATTTCACAAGCTCAGATGCATTGCTATAGATCAGGAAATAAATTCTAAAAAAAATCTCCTGGCAAAAAATGAAATTTTATTATGGGCAACAGATTCATTTGGATGTGTGTTATCAGCAATTTTTCGAAATTCAGGCCAATCGACAAATTTAAAATGGAAATATGTGAATAGTGAAAATCAATATTTTAGTTATGTTAACATTGGTCCTGATTTGAAAATTTGGTCCATTGACACTGATGGAAATGTTTACTACCGTGGAGGGGTGAATAGAGACAATAATTTTTGTGGAACCAGCTGGATTAGAATAAATTTTGATGACAAGGAAAATAGAGTTGAAAAATTTGAACAAGTCAGTGTTGGAAAATATTGTGTATGGGGCATTAGTAGAAAAAAAGAAATCTACTTTAGAGAAAATATTTCAAAATCATTTCCGGAAGGAACCAACTGGGCCAAAGTAGACTCCAATTTTAAATATGTTTCTGTAAATTCACATAATCAAGTGTTTGCCATTACAAGTGAAACTGCTTCTAGACCAAATAAGCTATTTATTAGGAAAAATGTGACTTATTCAAATTTAAAAGGAACTGACTGGGAACAGTTTATGCCGGTATTAAATCAATAAAAATTTTTAAATTTTGTTTAAAAAAAATTTTTTTATTTAGATCGATTGTAAAATGATATCAAATAGAGGATTTTTATAAATTATTTTAAAAAAACAATGAAAATTTTATTTAAGTTTAATAAAAGAAATAGAATTTAAAAATAGCAAAAATTTTATATCTATTTTTATTAATTTTAATTATATTAAAATTATGGGTGTGATAAATTTTTGTCAAACAAATCTATTTTAATTTTGGATTAGCATACAAATTAAATAATCAAAGAAAATAAAATCTTAATTTATTTAATTTAAAATTTTATTAAAATGAAAGCAAAAAAGTGGATATTAAAAAAAGACTTCTGCGGACAGCCGACTGAAGAAAATCTAAGCTTGGTAGAATTTGAAATTAACGATCAATTAGACGAAAATGGTTTGTCTTCTTTTTAATTTATGAACACTTTAAAATGATTGTTTTTAAAGAGGTTCTTTTACAAGCCGTTTATCTTTCAGTAGATCCATATATGAGGTAAAATAGATCATTTTTATTTAGAACATAATATATAAAATTAGCTCAGAGTTTGTAAGAAGAAAGAGGGCCAGATAATGATTGGCGAACAACTTTCAGAGTAAAATTTGAAAAAAAAAATTTTTTTTTCTATTTTGAAATATTTTTAAAGAGTCATTGAATCCAAAAATGAAAAATATCCCAAAGGTATTCAAAAAAATTTAATAAAATATTTTTAATTCATTAAATAAGGAACATTTGTTTTGTCTAATGCTGGCTGGCAAACAAACTACAAATCAAGAGGTGATGATTTGAATTTTATTCGTTTTGATGTTGGCAAAACACCAATATCTTATACTCTGGGAATTTTGGGTATGACTGGGTATGACAAGAGATTTTTTTTTTGTTAAATCATTATTAGATTAAATTAAAAACAAGAGCGACTGCTTACTTTGGTCTCGATAAATGTAATCCCAAAAAAGAAGAAGTCCTTGTTGTTTCTTGTGCTGCTGGAGCTGTTGGTTCAACAGTGGGACAACTGGCTAAATTAAAAGAATTAAAAGTTATAGGTTTAGTTGGAAATGATGATAAAGTCAAATTTTGCAAAGAAATTGGATTTGATAATGTCTTCAATTATAATTCATGCGATATTAACCAAGAAATTAAAAAAATTTCTCCCGAAGGAGTTGATGTCTATTTTGATAATGTTTAAGAAAAAAAATCTAATTTTAAATTTTTTAAATTGATTTATTTTGAAGGCTGGAGGAACATTTTTTTCATCAATAATAGAACATAATATGAAGACCAATGGAAGAGTTTTGGTTTGTGGCTCGATTCAGACATACTGTTGCCAAGAAACTTCTAAATGTGTGTAAATTTATTTTTAAATTTAGATAATAATTAATCTTTTTGTTTAGTTGAAAAAAATGTTGATGATAAAATAAGAGAAAAAAATCTTAAAGTTATTGACTTTAGATCAAGTGATTATTGGAATGATTGGCCGAGAGCTTTTAATGAAATGAATAAGTTAATTCAAGAAGGAAAGCTAAAAGCAAAGGAACATATTTATTATGGATTTGACAAAATGAGAAACGCTTTTTATGGTCTTTTTAAAGGTGAAAATATTGGAAAGGCTTTAGTTAAAAATGTTTGATTTTTTTTTCATTTCTTAATAAAAAAATTAAAATGAGATTAATTTTTCAAAAAAATTTGCCCAACGGGAGGATCGAACTCACGACCTTCGCGTTATTAGCACGACGCTCTAACCAACTGAGCTAGTCGGGCTTCTGAAAATTGCACTTTATTTTATTTTAGTGATCTCTAAATTTTCAGTTAGTAAATATAATAATTTTTAAAAAATTCTATGTGTTTCTTTCTCTCAAAAATGGAAAAGTTAATCAAATAATTTTTTAATAATACAAATTTAATAAAATTTTTTTTTTAAATTAAAATTAAAACTAAAATAAAATATGTTTAAAAAATTATTTTGTCAGAGTCCGTAAATTACTTTATATATACAAATTGATTATAAAAAAATTTACACTTTAAGTCTAATCTATTATAATGGTATTTTGGATTGTTTGACATCTTCTCATATGTATTTTGATTCCATTTTTGCGTCGAACATCTTGGATTCGCTAGAGTGTGTTTGCATGTTACTTAATATTTCATTTTTTTTTATTTTAATTTATTAAAAAAGGAAAAATTTTTATGTAAATTGTATAAAAAATTCACATCACCAAATCAAATTAGGTTTTCTATTTTAAACATGCATATTTGTGAATAATAATTATATGAAATATATTTTGGTGTTTCATAAAAAAATTTGCCCAACGGGAGGATCGAACTCACGACCTTCGCGTTATTAGCACGACGCTCTAACCAACTGAGCTAGTCGGGCTTGATTTGTGAAAACATTACTTAGATATTTTTACTTTTCAAAGTATGCTTAATTAACATAAGATTTAAAGCATGCTTTCGTATACTTTAATCTATAGTAATATTTTTGTTAAAAAAATTAAAATTTTTAGGTTTTTAAACTTATTTGAAATGTCAACTCAAAAAGGCAATACCAATCGAAGCAGACCACAGAAGCACAAAAATACCAAATCATTTAAAAATGACCTTCATGACACCAGCATAACTACCAAAAAAATAAATAACTTGGAATTCTATGGTGTTTGTGATCGCTGCAAAGAAATTATTGACTGGAAAGTTAAATTCAAAAAATATAAATTGCTCACGACCCCTAAAAAATGGTATATTTAAAATTAGGCAAGAATAACAGTATATTTTGTTCTAATCTAGTGTAAAATGTCTTGAAAAAAAAGTCAAAGACTCATATTATATTGTTTGCAAAGATTGTTCGATTGCTCACAAAATATGCTCGAAATGCTCAAAACCAAATGAAAATTTAGAGTAATTTTATTTAAATAAACTAGAATATTTAAAAACTTTTTTTTTTTAAAAGATTTGGTGAAAGTCAAAAAGAAAAGCAGCGCAAAGAAGAACAATTTTATCAAGAACTAAAGCAGCTAAATGAAAGACAAAGACGTAAAGAAAATATCATCCAAATTGAATTTAAACAATGCTCTAATTTAAGGTAAATTGTTGAGATTGTTGGAAAATGGTGCTTTTTCCAAAGAGGAGTTCATCGATGATCCTAATTTGATAAGAACAAGCACTCAAGACAGTGATGATGAATTTGATGATGAAAATGATGATGATGATGAAGATGATGATGACGAAGAGTTTGATGAAGATGATTTGGATGAATACGAAGATGAAGAAGATCAAGAAGAATTGAAACAGCTTCCTAGAGACGATGGTGATGAAGACTACGAAACATTGGATGAAGATGATAATGATGAAGATGAAAGTGATTTAGAAACTAAAAAAGAAAAATCAAAAAAAGTCACATTTTGCAGAAAAAAAAAATTAAATAATAGAAAATAAATTATTCAGAAAAAAAAATTTTTTTTTTAATTTAATTTAAAAACTACCAGCAAATACTCTTTATGATTTAGTTTAGATTTTTTGTACAGTTGTGAAATTCTATTTAATACCAGAAAGTCTTATTGGATTGCCAGTCCCAAGTCCGGATGAGAAAAATGGAAGGGCATGTTTCACAGATTTTTCATTAAAGATTGTTCGAACACACACTTTAATTTTCATTGGAGTATAAATGTTTAAAATTTTATCAATTAGTTAAATTTTTTTAATTTAATTTTTTTCAAAATTCTTAAAATATGTAAATTTTAAATCTAAATGTTGGAAAAATTATATAATTTTTTCAAAATTTTGTAAAAAAAAAAAGCTTTATTTTAAACTAAATTTTAATTATAAGAAAATTTAAAATTTGAAAAATTTTAATAAAAGCAGATCGTTGTTCTGTTTACACCGAGAAAAATTCGGTATGGCGGATTTACTGTTCGGTATATACCGAAAATATTTCTGTATGGTGAGTTCCTTATCCAGTTCCGATACCGAACATTTTTTAATTGCATATGTCTGGTAATGTGTGACTTCTTATTGAGAGAGAAAGTGATTTGTACTATCCCTCTAAATTATTATTTGTTCTAGGAATATTATTATAAAGTATTATAATCAAATTATCTTTTAAACACTTATAAATATTTAGTTGTTCATTTCCTAATACTAATTAATAAATCTAACTTTGATGTAGATACAGCAGAAGTTTTCTTAAATGCTATTCATGTTTTTATTTTATCTGGCTCATTCAATAAGAAAGTCTGAATGTGTGTATTTGCGACTATGAGACATGCCCTCCCATTTTTCTCATCCGGACTTGGGACCGGCAATGGTATGGTTGCGACTCGACAGTCACCCGCCAAAGTTACTATGGGACGTTCATCATAAATAGCGCCA
>VANL01000863.1:0-21830 GCA_006352455.1 Brachionus sp. 'Tiscar'
TGAGAAGAAATCATTTTGTGCTGAGCGTTTTGAAATTGTGTTGAATGGTTATTTTTTTGTGTTGAAAAGGTAGACCCCTTTTTTTATTAGTTTCTGAAAGAGAGTTAAGACAAGGAAAAGAATAATCTAGAATAAATCCTTTCAAAGACTTATAAAGATTTCCTAAAGTTTTAAAGTCAGATAGATAATTTTTAATCATTTTTATATTTAGTTCAAATAATTAAGTTAAAAGTAAATAAAATCAATTAGCAGGGAAGTTTTATGTTTTTGAAAGTGAATTTTTTTTTATTTTATATTTCCGTTATTAGGCTTTTATCTATCGGGACATTTAAAAAAATCGGAAATCCAGAATTTCAGAGTAAAATTTGACTGAAAATATTTCGGGAAAAAAAAATTTGCATGTTTTTTTTTTCAGAATTATTCAGAATTTTTTCTCAGAAATTTCAGAATTTCTGAAATTTTGAGGTAACTTTAGGTAGGTTTATTCCTATCATATTTTTTTTTAATTTGAATTTTTGCAACGAATTATGGTTCGACCGTTTGATAACGTTAGCTAGTTTGGAAAAATTAGGTGAGGCAACAACAAACCATTCAGAAATTTGATTTTTTAGAAAAATTAAGATTCAACATGAGAAATTAAAAAACATTCAAAGAAACAAAATGAATAATTATTATGATTGAATAAATTCAATGCGCGGCTACTCAATTAGATCAAAAACATAATAATATTATTTTTCAAAAGATATGATCTATTGTTTAAAAAATATACATCGAAATCTTTCGAAAATGTGAAAAATTTAAGAAAGGATACCGGGCAATTTGGAAAAAGTTTCTAAATTTTTAATTTTATTATATCTTTTTAAAGAAGAAAACTTTTTTTTCCCGGTCGGCGGTCCAATGACATGTGGGTACTGGGTAGGCCAAAACAGCTACATACCCTATTCTTTGGTTTTTCAGGACTGTAAGATAAATTTTTAGTGGAATGACCTAACTAGTTAATAATATTAATGAGAGAGCGATGCTACAGAAGGATCTGGATGCAGTATGTCAATGGATAGAGGTTTGGCGTATGGGACTGTGTGCTAACAAATATAAAGTAATGCATTTCGGCAGACTAAATGAAAAGCATAAATATACACAATCAGGAATGTTATACTAGCGACCACAGAGTGTGAAAGGGATCTTGGATGGTTTCATCAGATTTAAAGTGGACCAGCCAAGTGAAAAGTGCTTGTGCGAAAGCGAGTAGAGTACTTGGAATGCTTAAGCGAACGTTTACAAGTAGAGAGGAAAGACTGTGGGTAAGATTGTATATATCCATGGTGAGACACCACCTAGATTACGCAGTGCATTGAAAGAAGAGTGAGAGGAGACTTTATTGAAATGTACAAATTAGTGAATGGAATAGAAAAGGTAAGCTTAGTCAAGAATCTAGTGAATAAATCAGAAAACAAGGGACCAGCCGGGGCGTTAAGAGGAAATAGCATCAGAGTCCAAAGAGAGAGTTTACCAGCTCAAATTAGAAACGATTTTGAGATATTGTCATTTTAAGAAAAAAGCCTATTTAGACTTTAAGCTCATATAACTTTTGAAAGAATGGTCCGATTTAAAAATTTTTGACATTTTTGGATTCAGGTCCTTAAAAAGATATCATAAAATTAAAAATTTGGATTTTTTTCCAAATTACCCAGTATCTGAATCTTACCAGAGACTTCATTAACTTACACAGAGTTCACCGCAAATTTACTCGTCTTAATGAAGCTAAAGAAACGAGAACCGTCATCGAGTCCGTTTACAGGAGGAATTTAATCAAAAACTGATTTATCGAAGTGAAGGAAAGATAACGAGTTAAAAATGAACCCTAAGAAACGTGAAAATACGTAAAATTACCAAAGTTAAAAAAAAAAAAATTTGAGAATTTTGACATTGGTCGATTTTTTGAAAATTTTTTGGACCTGAATTCGAAAATAAAAATTACTTTTTCTCACGTAATTTTACGTAAAATTTATTTGGAAATTTCACAATTTTTAGTATAAAAAAGTAAAATTTTTAATTTTTTTGAAAAATTTTTTTAGAAATTTATTTTCTTTTATTTTTTTTTTTTTCATTTTTAATGTTGTCGACAGCTTTTCTTTATGATTCTTTGAAACTAGAATTTTTCGGCACATGAAAACGAAGCTTTTTGTGTATGGAAATGACAATTGTATTGAGACGGTTGGGACGTTTAGAACAAGGGTAAATACAGTGGACAATATAAAAATATAAATTTTGTAGTAACTAAAGAAAGCCATGGGAATCTAGTCAAGAAATGGAGAGAAAAAAGCAAGTTTTAGATGGATACGAACATGAATATCGGCATCAGAAAGGTTGAACTCCTTAAAAATCCTAAGGTCAGGCTTCATATCGACGACAGGATGAGGTATAATAAAACATTAAAAAGGGTAAAAAAATATATAAAAAAAGAATTCATAGCATAAAAATAATTTTTATTTATCACAATGTGGAAAAAACATAAGTCAATTGTAATTAAACTGAAAATAAAACATAAACTATTTTTGATTTAATTAATAAAAAAACTTCAAATAGAGAGAAAAACATAAATTTAATTTAAAGTCAGAGAATGAAAATCTTACCGGTAATTAGTCTTTTTCATGCCATTGTCATACTTTTCTTTTTTGGAAATTATTTTTCTTTTTGAATTTTTTTAAAATAATACCAGGAAAACCAATTGAGTCTATATAGCATCAACCTACTAGATGTACGCAAACAGCAGAATCCAAAAATTGACAGCAGCTACAATGAGTACAATCAGGAAAAAAAAAATTTGGGTTTATTTCTACTAAATATTAATCGCTCCATCTGTATTTCAATAAAATTTCATCAAATTTCATCTTCCCCTAATCTATTTGATTTATTTTTGACATTTGGTAACTAAATAGCGAGTTATACAATTCTTTTGGCATTTACATTTTGGATAAAAGACGACCATTTTATGACAATCGCTGTTATCTGAGCAGATAGTACAATTGTTAGAATTTGCATGTACTGATGATTGTTTAGGGCACTGTTTAGAAAAATTTTCCAATTCAACCTCTGAAATAAGTTTGGTTAGGAAAATTTTTCGCCTTGGCATCATAAGATTATTAAATTATTTTTAAAAGCATTTATGTTTTACTAGCTTTTAAGATTACTTTGTTTTGCAATTTTAAAAAATTAAAAAAAAAACGGACTTGTACTTTTTTTTGGAACTGGAAAAAATATACCATGAAAATTTTAATATATTTTTGCTTGTAAAATCTGAAATCATAGTAAATGGTGCCTTGATATAAGAGTTGAATTAATTGCAACAAACTTGGAACTACAAGACTTAAGAAGAAAACTGATCCCCTTGTTTTTCATTTGTAACAAATTCAAATGGTCTTAAAATATTCTAATCTTCTCAATAATAAAGTGTTTATGCTCTGATCAATGTTTTTTCTCTGTATTGCTTTATTGCAGTTAACATATAACGCCATTCTAGAAAGAATCAAAATATTTTGTTAAAACAAGAGTTTAATTAAAATTATCTAATAAAAATAAAGTTGCTTAGCATTATAAAGGTATTATGAATTTCAGAAACAAAAAGAACAAAAATTCATCCTATTTTGATTAATTTAAAATTCATTAAAATAAAATATATTTAAAATAATATCGCAACTTAGTGCAACATACTTTGTTGCATCATTTTTACCTAAAATAAAAACTTTATTTTCTTTTTTTTAAGGTAAACAAAACCAATAATCAATTTAGATCTTATTGATGTTTTATTTTTTTGTCTTTTTTTTACATCAGAAAAATTATTTCAGGTAAAAAAGATGCAACAAATTATTTTGAACTAAGTTGCGGTTTCATTTTAAATTTATTTTATTTTTGTAAATTTTAATTTATCAAAATTAGAAGAATTTTTATAGTTCTTTCTGTTTTTTAACAATACCAGTTTAAAATAAAATTATGACTTTTTTAGCTAATAAAGTAAATTAATTTAATAATTTTTTCTTTATTTAGAACTTTTCATGACTACTGGGTCGTTTTTGAGGTAAAGTTTAATTGTCTAAAAATATTTACAAAGATTTTATTTCTTTTTGAAAATAAGATAAAATTTTCAAGACAAAATTTTTTATAAATGGTTTTTAAGTTAAGTTATATTTGTTTTAGTGTTGGGTACCGTGTGTTGCGGCCATTGATGTTAGCTGATTTGATGGCCGCGAGGGAAAATTTTTTTTTTCTTTTAAAAATAAATGATTTTTCTTGTACTCAATTCTTTTATCTAACAAATTTTAATATTTAAAATTTTTTAAGGAATTATTTTCAAACCCGGTCATCAAAACGACCGACACTCTTTTATGGCGGTCTAGTCGCCGCCACTCACGGTACCCAACACCAATTTGTTTTTATTTTAAAAAAATAATTAAAAAAAAGTCGATCAAGATAAATCTTTATCTCAAATGAGTTGTACAATTTCAATCAAGCTAAGATTTCAACTGCAGAGTAGTTGATGCAGGTTTTTGGTCAAAAAAATAAAAAATTGATCATAATTGAATGAAAAACTAAAAAAAATGATGGAATTTTATTTTAAAAATTTTTATTTTTCAATTTTTTGTTAATCAATCTCATTTTGAGCACAAAACAATTAATCAAATATATTGATGTAATCTAATAGTAATATTTTAATTAAGATCAGATAAAAATCTAAGATTAGGTTCTCTTAAATTAGAATTAAACTTATTGAATTGCACAATATTTGAATATATTAAAAACTTTAATTAAATATTTTTTCTTATGTTCCCAAAAAAAAATACAAAAAAAAAATTCTCATTTAAAATTTTTCCCTGTTAATTATGATAGAATTTATTGAAAATAAAAAATAAAAAAAAAAATTGAACTACTTTTTAAATATGCTCGATTAATTAGAGTGTTTTTTTTTTCAAAGTCAGCATTTCTATTTCAACGGGCTTTTTTTCGCTCTTCAAAGCTGACTTTTTCAATCTAATTCCGCATTTAATTGGCAAGCTATCAATAGCTCGACTTCTCAAATTATTTCCTTGCTGTGTAAAAAACAACCATGACGCTGTTACAATAAACACAAAGCAGCATACAACTATTGAAAACAAAAGCATTTTATTTGAATTTGGATCTTTGTTGTTGGAGCCTTTATTATATGGGCTGATTGCTGATAAATAATGCAAACAATTTAGAAAAATTATTATCAAAATTAAGTGACTAATAAACATTTTGATTAGTTTTTGCTTTTTTTTTGAAAAACTTCAAATTAACAGCACAAATTGGGCGCTTAAAACTTAATAGTTCTCTTGAGATCAATATCAAGATTTTAAATTAAAAGCGGAAAATCAAACAAATTGTCTCATTAGTTTATGAGGACTGAAGGCAGTGAATTAATGAGCCAGTTGAACTGAGACACCTTTGGAAATAAATTAAAATCCGGTTAGTCCGGGTGCACCAATATCCGGCACAACAAAATATAATTAGATAAGTGAGCGGATAGATTATGCCCTAAGACTTGGCAAATATGAAATTTGATATCAAAAGTTAATTTAAAGTTGACTAATATTAAAAAAATAAAAATGAGATATCCGGAAATTTACATTGAGTCTCAAATGTAAACAAAATCGAGTAAAAAAAATTTGAAATCTAATATTAAAAAAATGTATCTTAAAATTGATATATATTTAATACGAGTGCTCACCTATCTAGTTTTACACTAGCCTAGTCCAAAAATGCGTTTTTTTTTTTTGTTTTTTTGTTTGTTTTTTTTTTTATTTATTTTTTAGTTGTCTCGGAACATTTAAAATTCAGCGTAACTGGCTGGCTGGCTGGCTGGCAGTGTCAAGTCAAATGTCTAAAAATGTTTGCTATATAGAAATGTTAATTTTATTCTAAAAATTAATTGGGCTTAAAATTAAAATGCTAGAATTTTTACAATTAGTCTTGGAATGAGGAAATCAGAAAGAAAAACGTTTTAAAAAATAATTTAAAATTTTTTTTTTATTTTTTATTTTTTTTTTAAAAAGTTAAATAAATGTGTGTTTGTTGAAGGGCTATTGAAGTGCTGGTTGAAATAATAGGGGTTAGCGGTGCCGCCCCGCTGTTAAGCTAAACTTAGAGCACGCTTCGGAAGGAGCATAAAGAGAGCCAAGTCTCTTGAGCAGACACACGATTAAATTGTATTAGCTAATAATTATTTTGATCATGTAGCTATTGTTTCATAAGTGAGGCTTGAGAGGTCCGAGCAGAAATTGATCCGAGCTTGCGGCCAGCTTTCATCCAATTTCTTGCTTCTTTTAATTAACTCTATTTAATTAGATTTTTCTCGTTTTGTTTGGCTTTCAAGTGCTCTTGATTAAATAAGAGCGCCGCCTCGCCAGGTAGCTGCACAGATAACCAGCACAACCAGCCATATTTCGTGCTCAGCTCTCAAGCCAAAGCTAATCTCAAAGTTTATTTAAAAGATTTAGCATTATTCACTTTCTCATACAATTTAGACCAATTAAGCTCAAACTAAAACATAAATTTTGATTTTAATCGAAGATAATCGACCTGAGTATGCAATAAATCTCGTGACTGCATTGAGCTTTATTTTTCTCTTCTATTTCTATTATACAATTTATCAAGATAGATTTATATCTGACTGAATAGAATGAGCAGCGAGTGTATCTCGCTACGGGACTCGCACATATGCTAAATATGCCTGTACGATGACACAAACGTCACCAGCGTAATTCAATACCCTTTGACCACATGTTTTCAATAATGCACAAAATAGATAAGTCCACTAGGCGAATAGCTAGACTCGTACTGAGCGAGCTGAAAATATTTTTTTTTTCTTATTAGACCAATAAAATTCTTTCTGAAAAACAAAATATAAATTTTCTTTTTTTCTATATGTTTAGATTAGTTAGTTTATTTGATATCGAAAAAAAAAGAAAAAAGAAAAAAAATTTTTTTTTTTTATTGATAATAAAAAAATAGAACAAGAAAAACAAGCAAAATTAGATTTATTAAGAAAAAGAAAATATAACAAAAAAATGGGCATACAAAATATTTGTTGGATATGTTCCGGACAAATAGTGGACATGTACTTTTTGACTGTTGGCTCCAAATTTACCATACACATGGAATGTTTGAAATGTTCGGTGTGTTTGCAAAAGTTAGAAATGCAATCAAAGTGTTTTGTTAGACGAGGTAGGTTTTTTTGTGGCGAACACTACGCTACCGACCGAGAGGCAACTTGTTCAGGATGCCATGCTAGATTAATGCCCAACGATTACGTTATTAGGCCCAATTTGCAGCACACTTATCACATGAGCTGTTTCAAGTGTTCGCAGTGTTTGCGTCAAATCGAGCCGGGCAGCAAACACGCCATCATAAACGACTCGGTATTCTGCAGCCAGCACTACCTTGGCATGGACGAGTCACTCGATTTGAACAACAATAACCAGGACGCACTGCGCTACGAGCACTCGTTTAGCTCGTCATCTCTCGACTCGAGCCCGATGCCTTTTAATCCGCAGCTAAAGCCTCTCGAGAATCGAAGTACTTCGAGTAGCTCGAAAGCGAGTGCGACTAGTGGTTCGACGCGCAAAAAACGATTAAGAACATCGTTCAAGCATCAGCAATTGAGAATTATGAAGGCTCATTTTCAAATAAATCAAAATCCGGACTCTAAAGACTTGAAGGAATTAAGTGAACGCACTGGTCTACAAAAACGCGTATTACAAGTAAATTTTTTACAAGTGTTTTTTTTTTTTTTTTTTTTTTTTTTAAGGGGGTTTTTTTTTTTTTTTTTTTTTTTTTTTTTTTTTTTTTTTTTTTTTTTAATAAAAAAAGGTATGGTTTCAA
This sequence comes from Brachionus sp. 'Tiscar', assembly GCA_006352455.1. NCBI lineage: Eukaryota > Metazoa > Rotifera > Eurotatoria > Ploima > Brachionidae > Brachionus > Brachionus sp. 'Tiscar'. The sequence continues at coordinate 7,897 of VANL01000863.1, forward strand.
AATTCGCGAGCTAAACAAAGAAAGTCGTCTTCGTCGTCATCAAATGGACAGTATGCCGTATTCACCGGCATTATAGCCAATCAGACACAATCGAAGCAACAAGGCGATGATGCAAATTATGCCGACGATGACCAGGAGAGCAATGATGACGAAAATTTGGAATATGATGTGGAAGACGAGTTGAATGAAAGCAATAGCAAGAGTTTGGACGAGAATTTTTCCAATGCGCCCAGTGAACAAACTCAATATTTCAATCAACAATCAATATTCGATTTTTATAATTGTTTTTAATTAGATATATTTTTTTTTCATATTGCTTCTAAAATTATTTACTTTTACCTTAAAAATATATTTTTGTTTTATGTATTTTTTTTTTCTTTTTTTTTTTTTTTGTTGTGTTTTGTTTTCTACCTTATTCACTTGTACAAATAAATCAAAAAATTTTTTTAATATAATTTGTTTGTTTTAGTATTTGATAAGCTAACAGTTGTTAAAATGAACGTGACTGTTGTTGTGATTATTATCAGAGTGCCAATGCTGCAGATATAGCTGGTCTAGTTGCTCCATTGACAAGCAAGCATCTTGATAAGGACTTATCTAGTTACTGGGACCGTGAGATTATCATTGACTAGAGCACAAATGTTTTATTGCTATTTCTATTTAGAAATATTTCCAAGATAATTGGCCATTGATAATTTTATGGTGTTCAATGCATTTAATTACGGATCATTAGTGCCCCTAGAAATATGTTCAAATCGACAAATTGAATTCAAATTTTAGAATAACAACTTGCACTTTTAATTCTAATTGGATTTGACTAGTCTCTAATTTGATTCGATCTGGCTACAGGCATTTTTTAATTTACAAGTTGTCTTATTCACACAATTACCTTTAGCGATTGCAGATTTTTTCTTCTTTTTATTTAAATAAAAACTAAATGTCTTTTTCAATAAAAGTAAAAAAATCTACTTTTTTTAGATTCTTATTAAATTGAAATATATTTAATTAATAATCGAACATCTATTAAAAGAATTAAGACAAAATGAACAAAAAATACTAGTAAGAAATTGGTCTTTGGTGAACTAAACGAAATACTATGAAGTGAAAATGAAAGGATAGAAAACTTACAAGACCTTGAAGAAAAAATAAATGATAAAATTAAAGAAATTTCCTTAAAAAATCGAGAATGTAAAAAGGATGGAACTGTTGAGTCATTAAAGTGTTGTATTCTTGGATCAATGACCAAGGCTTTCTAAACAAAACACAAAAGAAATAAAAAAAAATAAATTTTTAGAATAATTTTATTTCAATTTAATCGTGTGACTAATACAATTATGAAAACATTCTATTTTATTTTATTTTTTTTACATCTCACTCTTCTGATGTATTTACTTCTAAACTGAACAGTTTTCTGTTCACTTTTTTTCAATTTTTTTTTTTAAATTTCACACCAAATTTAATAATTTATAAAAATTTTAAATTGAATAAAAAAAAATTTTTTTGTTTATTTTTATTTATTTGCTTCAATAAAAGTTAAAGATTAATTTTTCAATTTTTTTTTTTATTTAATTCAGTTTTCTTTTTCATGAGCTCAAAATTCGATCCAGACTCAATTAAAGTGCTAGATGATCACGAATTGGTTTGAATCGAGTATTAAATTTCAGGTTTAAACTATCGGAATTGGAGTATATTAAAAGATAGCTAAATCGTGAGTTTAAATTGATGTTATTGAACGTGTTTCAAATTATTTCTTGCCTAATTAGAGAATATTTTTGCCGAGTCAGATTTCTGTTCAATAGCAAAAAAAAATACTTGAAATATTCAATCTCTCGCTCAGATTGCAATAAACGATGCCGGCACTCGAAATAATTTCAATTAATTAAAACATAAACACACATACATAGAAAGAGAGAAGAGAACGAGGTGGCTGAAATAGCAGAAGTAATTGTAGAGCCTAGAATTTATGCCAATTAAATCGAACTCAAAAGATAAGTTCAGCAAAATTTTGTTTTTGATTCTTTTTTTTTTGTTTGTTTGTTTCTCTCTGTTTGAGATTAATCCAGTTCAAGAGCACTTTGAGAGCTATTAGTGCCGCCTAGGCCAAAGGTTCCTCGCGATCTGATTTCCAGGCGACTCGCCTCATTTGAACATGTCCTGAAAACGCTTGAAAAAATTTCGATTCTAATCGAGCCAGTCGCTCAAATTAGTATTAAAATAAAAATATAAAATTCTAAATTTTTTTCTCTATTTGTTTGACATTTAGCAAGTTAAATGCCATCAATTCAAATCTTTTTACCTATTTTTAAGATAATATCTAATCTCGTTCCAATAGTTCTTAAATGATCCTCTTCGAAAATTATCTTGAAAAAACAAAAACACATCGAACGAGCATGTTTCACTTGTGTTTTCGATTTTAATTAAAACCAATTCCAAACTTTAGGAGCTTAGGCCTCGAAATTTGCTTATCCTCATCTTTACTTGAAAAAATAACAATTTTTTTTATTATATTCTCAAATATTAAAATAATAAACACAGTGATATTCTGCGATTACCGACCTAGAATAACATAGTGTTTATTTTTGTTGGTGAAAAATGCAACAAACACAATGCAAAACCTACGCGTGTGTGTTCCCTTAGTTTAATATTTGAGTCTAATATTTTTTTCTAACATTCAACTTGTGGGGTTTGCATCGATTGAACAAACTTTTTTAACTTAATCTATTTACTAAAATATTAAAATTTTAATCTCGTTTGAAAATAATTGCAGACTCAATTGCCTAATTTTTGAATTAAACAAGCAAAAAATTGGTTACCATGGCAACCAACAAACAATAATAAAAATACTAAGTTTAATTTAAATCGTCTAGATCGAAATTTAGCAAATGCTTAAAATATAAATTTAAATATTAAATTTATCTTTCTTTTAAGCACATTCGACTATAGTAAATTTTCTTCGATCTACATGATAATTTCCAACACATTTGGGTCGTTTAACAGTTAGTTGTTCGTATTTCAAACAAGTTAAATTATTTGATGCTTTAAATTTAGTTGAATAGAATCACTTTTCATAATAACTAGAGATTTAAAAAAAAAATTCAAGATAAATATTTATTAATAAATAAATGTTACTTAATATCAATATTGATAAATAAAAATGGAATAATATTCAAATTTAAAAAAGAACAAAAAACGGGTTATATGAAAAGAAACCAAAAAAAAATTTATAAAAGACAACTAAAAAATTTTCTTTTTTCTTTCTCTATATACAAATATTGCTGTAAATAAAAATATATAAATAAATAAATGAATCAATCAATTGCCTGAAATGTCCAACACAATATAAAAAAAAAGATAAAAATAATCAAAAAATAATAAAAATTGGATCTATAGGATATAAAGTTATATAAAAAAAAAAACGCACTATAATTGATTATTATTAAATAATTAAGTTATCTACACACAGACTATTTGAGTTAAAGTCAGTGACTTGGGTTGCTCCTGGCGCTGCGTTTGATTGCAAATTGTGATGACTAATTAGCTGATGGTTCAAATTAGTGTAATTGCTATTGTGTGGTGCAAGATGAAGAGCCGACGACGACGAGTTAAACATGTAATTTTGATTGTAGTTAGATGTATTTTCTAGCAGAGTATAGGAGCTCATGTCGGAGCTTTGGCCGAGTTGTTTGTCCAAATTTTCGAGAGAAAGCGAGTGACTGGACGAGTCCTCGTGGTCAAGTGCATCCATATGCTGGGTCATGTGCTGTTGATTAGATGTGGAAGAAGAAGAGGATATAGATGATGTGCTGGACGATGAAACGCCCGTGTTAGATGCATTCATTGCAGTCAGCTCACCGACTGGATCTGCGCCGCATGGATTGCTCTGACCGCGTCTAAATTTGGCGCGCGCATTCTGAAACCAAACTTGCAACACTCGTTTCGAAAGTCCGGTCTTTTGCGACAATTGTTTCAAGTCTTTTGCGTCCGGATTGTGATTTAACTCGAAATAGGACTTCATAACTCTCAATTGATGATGTTTGAAGGAAGTTCGCATGCGCTTTTGCCGCTGAGCTGCAGCAGCAGCAGCGGCCGCGGCCGCCACTGCCGCTACTGAGTCATAGTAATTTGTGCCATTAGCAGCACTGTTTTGACTGACCGCATTTGACACCGATGTATCCAAATAGTCATCTTCATTGTCTGAATAATAATCTTAATTATTTAAATTAGAATAAATTTACTAAATGGGTATTTTTTTTTTTTTATTAGAATATGTATATTTTATTAAGGAGGATAAATATTTAAAAATGGCTTATGGGTTTTTGAAAAGGGAATAGTAAAAAATAAAAAGCAATGTACCTAGATTGGTGGTATTTGATTGGAATTGGTCAGGCGACTCGGCAAGCTCGGTGTCGTCTTTGATGCTGGGCGAGTTTTTGCTCGGATTTTTTCTCTGCATTGAATTTTTCTTGTTTGTCGAGTCGGTGATAATTTTGCGCTTTTTGGCTCGGGCTTTTTGCGCGCCCTGTGATTCGTCGCTAGCCGACACACTGTTTAGATTGAGGTTGAAGAGAGGTGTCGAGGAGTTCTGACTGGCCGGCGAGATGCCGGGCGTTGGCGGCAAGTTGCTCATGTAGTCAAAGCCCGGCTCGTTGTCGCCCATGGGACAATAGTGCACGCGGCAATATATCGAGCCGTCCTTGCAGTTTATGCCGTACTCTTCGCCTGTGTTCAATTGACGCTCGCAAACCATACATTTGAAACAATTCAAATGGAATATAAACTGCCTTGCTCGCATCACAAACTCATTTGGGTTTATCGTCTGAAAGCAATTGTTGCATTTGCGTGGAAATCGTCTTTAAACAACAACAACAATAAATAATTTAATTAATTTATAATTGGGAGCAAATGAAGCGTAGTTTTTTTTTTTTATAAATTTTTATTTTTTTGTCTGATTTTGAAAAATTTTCCAAACAAATAAATTTAAAAAAAAAAAAAAAAATTTAATTATTTTAACTAGCTTTTTTTTGTGTTAGAAAAATTTTAATTTAAAATTAATAATGCCTTGAGGCAATGAGCTTACTTGTAATAGTCGTCTTTGCAGTAGATGAGGCCGTCTTTGGCAAAGCAGGTTTGCTGCGAATCAAGACTGAGCTTGCAGTCGACACATCGCAGACAATTTAAATGCCACGTCTTGTCCATTACTTGCAAATAATACCGGTCCTGTATGAACTGCATACACTGCTGGCACTGATGCTGCTGCTCTTGATTGCTAAATGCCGTGCCTTGCATTTTTGACTAAAATACTCTACAAAACAAACTAACAATATCTAAAGATTAATTGAAAGAATGAAACGAACAAGCCAAAGGTAAATTTTGGAGATCAATGTGTGTTTGAGTTGAGGATTACAAGTTTGAGATTGAGATTGCAAGTTTTGAATGCAATAAACCATATATGAGGATAATGATAAATATTTGTTTTGCAATCGAGTTCTAACTAGCTAGCTAGCTAACTAACTAACGCCCTTATGTGTTCGAACACGAAACGAAAAGAAAGGTGTGATTAAAGGGATTCGCTCAAGCTCAAATTGTTGACGAAATAGAAAAAATATTTCAAAAAATCTAAAAAAAAAAAAATTTTTTCTCAATTTTTCAACTAAACTTTTATTTTTGTTGAATGTGAATATATTTTTTTTTTTCAAATCGAAGATTTGCTTTCTCCAACAAAACTAGAAGAACAAAATTCTTTCCTCGTTGATGTTGTTGTTGTTTTGTGTTGGAGGGGAGGGAGGTGGGTGTTCAAACACTCTGAACAAAATATATTCAAACGAATCAAAATAAAGTCGATTTTGTTCAAGTTTAGTTTTTATTCGCTAGCGAATAAATATTTAAAATATTTTGTTTCTAAGTGAACAAATGAAAAAAAACTCTAGGCGGAGTGCTACTATGAGCGAATGAAACAAAGTGAAATTTCAGGTGTCGAACTAGCGAAGATAAGATAAGTGCTTAAGGTGGAGTTTTTTCTTTTTCTTTTTATTTGAATTTAATTGCAATTTTTCTATTTTATGGGGATTATATAAACCAACCCCGAGAGTTAGAGCAATAATCGTAGTGTAGTCGAAGTCGGCGATCTCCTCTAATTAAACGCTTTGCTAATTAATTAAAACAACGAGATTTATCATTAGGCCCTTACAAGCTTAACTTGAAACATGTGTTCCAAATATTTACAATTGTTTGTTTCAACTTGCCTATTGGCGTTTTATGTCTTTCAAGCACGAAATCTTTGCTTCCTAAACAATTAAATAGTGACAAATTTGCTCCAATTTTATAGATAAGATAGTAATTAAACTTTATTTGGTCATGATAAACTCATTTAAAAGCGATTTTCTCACTCTCCTGAAGCAACTGTTCACCAATCACACTCTAAACTGGCCTAAACATTTCATCAAACGTCAATGCTCTATTTGATTTAACTTTTGAACAAAAGTAAACATCGAAAAACTAAAAACTTGTTTGTTCAATTTCTGACACAAATCAATTTAGTTTTTTTTTTTTTAATTTTTATTTAGACATTTTTTTTCACTAAAAATGACAACATAGCTAGAAATTTTAATTTATAAAAAATTTGAACACTTTTTAAAGTATTAAAAAAAAATTTTTTTTCAAGCATGTATTTAATTTATTTGTCTAAAATTTGTCTTTAAACGATATGTTACTGTGATATAACAGGATTAATTTAACTAACTAAATTATTTGAGTAAAAAAAAAATCAAAAATAAATATTTATCCACTTTATATTTTTGATTAATCGAATTAAATAATTCTAAAATATACTCTAATTTTATTGAACCTGAAAAAAAAAACGTCTCAAAAATCTTTTAAATAGCTGCTAGTAGAACGGTTTGACGGACCCGAGTCTACTACCATCCCCATTCTTCAACTATATGTTTGCAAGCCTTGGCTTTTCATTGAAGTTTAACAATAATTTGTTTTGAAAAATGCATTTGATACAGTGCTATAGATTACATTTAAAGAGAGTTTATCTTCAAATTAAAAATTTGGAAAATTGATGAAAAAAAAAACAGGACCAAGTCGCTAGGACTTGCATGAAATCTACAAAATTTTATTTTTTTTTTTTAAGAGAAGAGCTAGTACAACGTTATAAATTTAAACAAAAGAAAAATGTTAAAAAAAAATTTTTTTTTTTTGCAAAAATCTCAAGTTTAAGTGCTGCATTTAGCTCAAAAAATGTCTTTTAAAATAAAACTCAAGAGCATGCAACATTAGTAAGCTAATAATGTTTTTACATGGACAAGACGGTTTTTGTTGCATGTATCAAATTTGTTATTTAAAAAAAAATTCCTCACATCTAATAAAAAAATACAATTCACATTAAAAAATTTAATTTTTTTTTCTAAATTTAATCACGTTTTATTTGAAATTGTTTGAATTATTTACAATTAGGACTCTTCTTTATTGATAAGTACACTTATCTAAAAAAAAAAAAAAAAGAAAAAAGTACATATGTTTAAAATACGAAATTAAAAAACCTCTGTTTTAATACATCATAATTAATTTTAAATACTTTTATAATTGAATTTTGTCTTGTTGTTTAACATGTATCAGCCCGTGTGAACAAGTTACTTTAAAAAAATTTGCTTTATTGATTAAAATTTAAAATAAAAATAATTTCTAAATTTTATTGAATGAATTTTTTTCCTACTATTTATATGCATCTTAGTAAATCTACTAGTTTTAAAATTTTATTTTTAAATTAGATTTATTTTCTTTTTTTTTTAAATATGTTTTAAGATGATTATGTAAGACATAATTTAACAGTATCAAAAGCTAAAAGAAAGAAGAAAATATAAAAAGCAAATTTTGGAATATAAAAACAATTCTTGAATTGTTAATCTATCAATTGATTAATAAGTGTGGTTATCTAATTTCTCTAAAATGACAATTCTCTACAAATTAAAAAAAAATTCTCTATTTTAAACATTTACCCTAAGATTAAAGTCTTTGAAAAATGCAAGACCTCTTAAAATAAATTGGAAGAAGAAAAGGTTGTTTCATTTTACAGGTGCTGGTAATGAGTGCAGTGGACCTCTCTCCTAGGACGGTGATAATAAAAAAAAAAAAAACAAACAAACAAATCAACACAAATTAAAAATCTTTTCTTTTCTAAGTAATTATGTAATTTTTTAAACAAGTACATCTCGAATTCGAGGAAAAAAATTTTTGTCTTGATACTTTTTTCTTTTTTTTAACATCGCCAAATCTGGCGTAATTTTTTGAAATAAATAATAATAAATTGATCTAGCATCGTTTCATAACCAAAATAGAATTAATTTAATCATCTAACTATTTATATTTAAAAACGTTTTATTAAGCATGGTAATTTTTAAACACGTTTATGATCTACTGTGGTTAAACAATCTCGCTTAAAGATATCATGTGGTTAAAATAATACCCAACAAAAAATAACGTGATTTTTATTGTACCAAAAGAATGCTGCAATTAATTTTATCCCTAACAAAAAAAAATCAATTTTTTCTCCTTTAAAGAAATCTGATATAATGGTACCAAATATTGTCAATAATAAAAAATATATTTTTTTTTTATTTGAATAGTACATAGACATAATATTTGATACCTATCTTTATTTTTTTTTTTGTTGTAGCAAAAAATCCATAATCAATTTTTATCCACTTTAATTTTGACTATTTGAACAAAATAATTTTAAAAACTACTCTAGTTTTATTAAATCTTATAAAAAAAAACATTTCTAAAATCTTTTAAGAGGCTTGTTAAGCTAGCTGCATTGCATGGCCTGATAATCTAGTCGAGATTGTACAGAATATTCAGCTTAAAATTGATCATTCAAGATTAGAATTTTCTGTGTGTGTGTGTGTGTATGCTAGCTACGAATATTGCCGAGTGCCATTTAAAAAAAAATTCATGATTTTTTCATGTTTATTTAGCTTGTTTGTTTGCAAATCTCGTTATTAAAAATCACGAATTTTCAAACTTAGCTTAGTCCGGATCGACTCGGTTTGGTTCGATATTTCTGCTGTCTTTGCTTGACTAATTGCTGCTTATATTTATTAAAGTCAAACAGCATGAAAACTGCAACATTTGCGAGTCTTGCTGTTTGCTTGTTTTGTTCAAAAGCCTTGCAGTGCCTTGAAAAATAAAAACGCCCTTCCTCATAAGTTATCAGTTAATTGCGTTACAAAATGAATAAAACAAATATTAGTTTTTTGCTTTTTATTTTTACAAAGAATTTAGCTGAATTTTGGCTTTCTCACCGCCACAAAAACTAGGACTTTGTGTTTGCTTTTAATTATTAAGCTAGTTAAAAACGACTTAGTCTAATCCGAGATGTTTCTGATTACGCTAACAGAAATGATAGAATACCTTCTAGTCTATTTATAATTGATGAATAAATATTTGAGAATGCATCTTGCGGCAATTAGATTCGGCTTTGACTAATTATTGCCTTGCTTAAGGATTTTGACTAATTGTAACCCAAGAAGCCTTACCTAGTAGATCAAACTCTTTTTTTTGACCGGAATAAACTGCTAATTATTTAAAGGAAAGAATTCAATTTGTATGTGTGTGTATTTTATTTTCTTTGACAAAAAATATTTCATTAAAAGATAAGTTACATTTGAACGCTTAATCCAAACGCAAATATTTGCGTTGGACAAAGATTAATCGTGAAATTATTGAACATTATTTAACTATGATTTGTCGGACTTAGCATTTTTCATCTGTATCAAATCACTTATCATTTTTTAGGCGCAAAACTAGGCCTTAGAATGGTAATCCGTTTGAAATTTTAATTAACGACTTGTTTTGCAATCGAGACTTTAGTAGCTACATCACAATTGATTGCACAACTTAATCTAGTATTCAAATAGTAGATTAAGTTGTGCAATCAATTGTCATCAAATATAACAAATGTAAGCTTTTGTTTAGAAAGAATTCATTCAAAAAAACACCTAAAAAACAAAAGCCTATCGAATTAAAAAAAAATCAATACCAAAATATCAATTACTGTATCGGATATTCGCTTAAAAAAGGAAAAATTAGAAATTAAAAAATAAAAAATTAAAATTAAACAAACTAATTTCTTAAATTTTATTATTTAATTTAATTAGGTAAAAAAAAAAAGAAAATAATTTAAAATTTATTAAGTCTCTTATGTATGTTTTAAAAACTAAAGAAAAACATTTTCTAAAATAGATATGTTAAAAAATACTTTTAATTTTTTTTTTAACATATCAAGTTTAAAAAATGTCTAACATAATTTTTTTTTTCCAAAACAGGTTTATCATGTTCAAAATTATAAATTTTATCTATTAACAAAATACACTTTAGGAAAATCGAATTTTTTTTTCACTCTCAAAGAAAAATAAAAAAATTAAAATAAATTTTTTTAAAGTTAAAATTTAGTTCAGCGCTTTTTTGATAGAAAAAAACTCTTTTTTTTTCATTAATTCCCGCAATTTGACAAAAATTTACAATAATTAACGTAAATTACCGTAAAAGAAAAAGCAAAAATCTAAAAGTTTACGGTAATTTACGTTAATACTGTAAATTTTTAAAAATTACGGAAATTTTTCAAAATTTTTTAAGAAAATAATTCGATTATTTATGGATATTTTTACTTAATTTTTGGTAAAATAAATTTTTTAGATTTTTTGTGGAATATTTCAGAGAAGAATAGTGTCTCATTTTAATGAAAAATGTGCCCCCAATTTGAAGCCGAACTATTATGAACTGATTCTTTTTATTATGATTCTTAATTCTTTGGTAAAAAATATCCTTGCTAGTAGAAAAAAATGTCAAATTTTTTCAATGTCTTTTTTTTTCACAATTTCCTCGAAAAAATATATCGATAAAAATCAAATAAATTAATTTTCATGATTTTACTTAATTTTTATAAAAAAACACTATTATAAAAATATATGTCAAAAATTAAAACTTTAAATAACATGGAACCAAATACTGCTAAATGCACTAAAGAAAGCATAGATAACAAAAACTATTTATATCTTAAATCATGTCGGAAGCAAAAACGGCTAAAATGTCTTAAGAAATATCATTTTTTTAAGATCAAATCAAACAGTTAATTATCTAAAATATTTGTATTGTGTAATTGATTTATATTTCCAAACAAATGTTTTTGTAAAACCTGGTAGAAGAGTTTTTTAATAATTTAAATGACTTTGATAAAATGATGTGTTTTAATGACATAATGTTTTGCTTTAGTTGAAAAAATTTACCAATCCCAAAATGTTATCAAAATTCAATAAATAAACAATATAAAAGCTAACTTGACTTGTTTTTGAAAATATTTATAATTAAATATTCTATTATAGAGAGATACCAACGATTATTAATTTTAAACATGTCACTTGTAAACTTTTATTATTTATTTATTAATAATTATTAATTTAGAGGGAACAGTTCCTCTTGGCAGCTCCGAACGGCGTAGTGCGTTCTTTTCAGCCAGCCTGTTAGGAATATTTTTTAAATTTATCAATGTAGCTTGTAAACTTTTGTTTTGTTCATATTTTGAATCAAATCACTTTAAAACAACATTTTTGATGAATGAACAGAATTGGATCATGACGATTTGAAGCCAGAAAATCGGGATAGAGATTATAAAAATTACTTTTTTTCATTTTAAGGTATTAAGAACAAAAGGCTCAAGAAATAGTTTAATTTATTACCATTGCTTCGAAGAAACTTAGGATTGCAGTATTATTTTATTACTCCTACTAAAAATAAAATAATTAGAATAATTTTTTAATAAAAAAAAATTTTCTACATTTTTCTGTCAAAGAATTTTTAAATTGCATGATATATAATTTTGTTAATGTTAGTTAATGTTAGTTTGTTTTTTTATTTTAAAATACATTACGCATTAGATTTAATTTTTAAGAACTTTAAGCAAAATTATTTCTAAAATATTTTTAAAAATTCAAAAACAACATAAACTTTTGTCTTAGATGGCTAATAATGGTGCTAAAATCGATTACATAGGGGAAATTGTCCTTTTTATTTTCAATTTTTTAATTAAATGATTTAAGAGATTATTATTTCAATTTTTTCACAAAAAATCTAAAAATATGAAAATGTAAAAATTTAAAATTATTTTCATTATTGTCTTAATTTCTAGTAAAAAAAATTTCTTTGAGTCAAATTTTTTTATAAAATAAAGTTAAAAATCATTAAGAATAAATTAATGTTTAGAGTATCATATTAAATTATTAATAGAATTAGCTTAAGATATATTTTCTAGTGAAAAAAAATTATTGCTGTGGAAAAATCAGAGAGAATAAAAAAAAAAAAAAAACAAATTAATTTTTTAAGCTTTTATAGATCCCCACAATCATTAGAATTAAAAAATTAAAATTTTCAAGAAAGCATATATTAATTAAATTTGACAAAAATTTACCATAAATAACGTTAAATGCCTTAAATTTGTGAATTTTTGCTTTATTTTTTTACTTTAATTTACGTTTATTTTAGTAAATTTTAGACAAATTACAGAAATTAACGTTCAAATAAAAATATTTTATATTCTACGATCAATTTAATTTAAAAAGCTAAATTAAAAACCAAATTTTCTAAAAAACAACTAACTGATTTTGTGTAAATATAAATATTGTTAAAAATTGACAATTTGAAATAGTTATTGTGTTCACTCACAATCAAACAAAATTTTCTTTTTAACATTTTATTTTTCTAAAAGCACAAGAGAAGTTTTTCTTTAACAAAACAATATAAATAGAAATATTAAGTTTTAGTCCTGAGCCAAGTGTTTGTATTTTAATTTGCCAAACAAGATGATGCAACATCATCAAACAGCATTTGTTGAATGCATGAGATCACGACATCACAATAGTTAATATTTAGGTCTTTTTTTAAAAATTAAAAATTTATTTTTTAGTCTTGAATAAACGTATTCACATGTGTTAACACTTCTTCTTGCTTCATTTGGAATTAGGCGGTCAAGTAATCAAGTGTGGTGGCTACTTGACCGCCAAAATTTGATATTTAAAATTTTTTTTTATTAGCTAATCTGGAAATTTTGGCTAGTTCCAGATTAGCTAATAAAAAAAAATTTTTAATACGTTTTAAATAATTTTCTTTTTTTTTAAATTAAATTTAAATTTAATTTCAATTATATCTTTCACTAGGGAAATTATCTTTAAAAAAAGTTAGTTTTATCTGTAAATTCAAAAATTTCCAGAGCCAACTAATCTAAAAATTAAAGTTACCGTAATTCCGTGTTGGGGAACGCGTGCATCAATACCCAAAGTCATATGTGAAGTGCATGCACAGACATTAACCCCTTCCATGTTAAAAAAATACTATTAAAGGTTCGACGCACTACATGTGCAACTTTGGGTATTAACGTGTGATACTAATAAAAAAAACCAAGTTTAAATGTCGAGTTAATAATCAAAAAATCTTTTTTAGAGCAACACTTTTATTTGAAATTTTCTGAAATATTAAAAAAATAATTTTGCATATTTCAACTTATAGTGCGACCATTCAAACAAAATTATGAAAATGTTTTTTAATATTAAAAATTATTTTTTTATGCTTATCTAGTTATCGATGCAGCTTTTTTTTAAAAGATTTAAAAATTAAAATATTTAAATAATATGACAAAGTCTTGAATTAATTATAAGAGCGGCGTTAAAAGACAAAATTAAAATGAAAAAAAAATACTATTTTAAAATCTTAATTTGATGATTTGTTTTTTGAGCCCTTTTTCCTACCAAGAGGCTTTCGAACACTCCCATCTTTGTTTAAAACTACAACTGGAGTAATATCAACTCTTCTTCTTCTTCTTCTTCTATCTTCTACTCCCAGTGGAGCATAAGGCGTCCACACGTCCCCTCCATTCTACCCTA